>OY744614.1:46251688-46291688 GCA_963556255.1 Allolobophora icterica | reverse complement strand
CCTCCTCTCTTTCATCATTCTCGTTCTATTCTTCTTCCAAATCTGTCTGCTCTTCCTCTTTCTCCTCATCCTCTAACTCCTCTCACTCCTCCTGTTTCTCTGTATTCTCCTGCTGGCTCTCTCGGAATGACACCAAGCGAGGAATGGAGGAATAGAGAGAAAGAGACAGACAGAAAGACAGAGATACAAGACAGAGACAGAGAGAGCCACAGATCGATAGATAGATAGATAGATATATATAGATAGGTAGGTAGGTAGGTAGGTAGGTAGGTAGGTAGGTAGGTAGGTAGGTAGGTAGGTAGGTAGGTAGGTAGGTAGGTAGATAGAGGCAGACAGAGACAGAAACAGAGACAGACAGAGACATAGAGAGACCAGATGGATAGATAAAGAGATAGATGGATAGGGAGGCACACACAGACAGACAGACAGAATGAGAGAGAGAGAGAGAGAGAGAGAGAGAGAGAGAGAGAGAGAGAGAGAGAGAGAGAGAGAGAGAGAGAGAGAGAGAGAGAGAGAGAGAGAGAGAGGACATACAGACAGGCAGGCAGACACACAGACACACAGGTGAGATTAGAGAAAGAAAGACAGGGAGGGAGAGACCGAAAGAGACAGACCCAGAGACGGAGAGAGACAGAGAGACCGAAAGAGACAGACCCAGAGACAGAGAGAGACAGAGAGACCGAAAGAGGCAGACCCAGAGAAGGAGAGAGAGACAGCACAAGGGTGAGTTATGGTCTCTTATCAACAGCTTTTCATTCCGTCCAATTAGCCTGATGTTGGGTCGACCGAAGGCAAGGCTTGACCAACCGAATGTTGACCATTGGTCAGTTGATCCGTTGACCTAAACAGCGCAATATCCCGTCCCTGATTGTTTGCGGACGCCATAAGAGGCTGCAGGATTTCGGCGTGTAGATCACTCTCAACACTAATGCCTCAGGCGTTGATAAACTGTCTAGTAATACAGCACAGTCAGTGTGGCCATCACTATTCAGTAATGTCTGGAAATAGCAGATACTAAGAAAGCTGTTATCCCTTGACTGTCTAGCAATACAACACAGCGCGTGTAGTCAATACTCTTAAAACGATATCTTGAAACAGCACAAACTAAGAAATTTGACAGACCTCCACTCTCTAGTAATACAACACAGTTAATGTGGTCAATATCAATAAAACAATGCATCGAAACTGAAAATAATGCCGTAAAACAAGCCATAGAATGTACAGAATGACTAAAAACACAAATGTCTAGTAATAAAACTCGATATTAAGCTGTTTTTGCTCACCTTTGAAAGTGCTGTCTGCTAAGAGCAAGCGAGTTTTGAACTCTGATTGATTGATTGATTGATTGGTTGATTGATTGATTGATTGATTGATTGATTGATTGATTGATTGATTGATCCATCAATCAAGAAACTGGTTAATCAACTGAACAAACGATTGATTGATTGAATGATTGATTGAATGAATGAACGAACGAACGAACGAATGAATGAATGAATGAATATATTTCTGCATTATTCTGACACTTTATGACCCTTTCGTGTCCACAAGCGTTCTTAGTATTCACACTCGCACACATAATCATTACGCATTTGAAAATGTGGCGCTATATAATCGTCGCCAGCAGAAAACGCGGACGATATATTATTCATAGCAGGAACGACAGCTTCGTTGAATATTCATGAGTCGACAGCCGACGTCAGAGAATGATGAATGGGCTTGGAGCACTAAGTGGTCATGGGTGGCCTTAGGGTGTCATTAGTGGTCACTGGTGGTATTGGGTGCCCGTAAGTGACCTTAGCTGGCCATCGGTGTCCACAGATGACCACAGGTCAGCAATAATAATAATATTAACATTAATCGCAATTATAGTAATATTAATAACAATGACAGCATAAAACCGTGGAGCACTGTGGCCGATTGGTTAGAGCGCTTGTCCTGCAACGCGGAGAGTACGGGTTCGAGCCTCGCCCCGAGTTGGTAAAGCTTTGCCTTCGATCTGTGTATGTATGTATCTAATTATGCATATTAGTGTGTATGTATGTAGATACCTGCATTGTATATCTGGTATGCATATCTGTGTATTTAGATTTGCATGTGATATACAAGTATACCCGGTCACTGAAGTACTGAAAGTATGATGCGAGTGAAAACTGAACAGTTCGGCGGCATACTGTGAGTACTTGATCGTTCAAGTACGGACAGTATGCTGAATTCAGCACCATGATGCGAGAACGATCTGAACATTTCTGCAGCATACTGCTAGTACTTATTGGCATACTGTGGTCGTCTGGAGAGGCGTGCTGTGTACTTCCGAGAGATCACGTGAGCTGTGGCAGGCGTCGACCTGGAAGGATTTCCGGCGCCCTTAATGGTTCCGGAACAAGTGACAGCAGTGACACATGTCAACCACCGTCATCTGCGTCATCATCATCATCATCATCATCATCATCATCATCATCATCATCATCATCATCATCATCATCATCATCATCATCATCAACATCATTATCAACAACCACAACAACAACAACAACAACAACGTTGTCGTCGTAATCACAGTCGCCGTAGTCATCTTAGCTGCTATTGTTGTCCTCGACAGGAAGGGAAAGAGACAAAGACAAGGGCGGAGAAGAACCAGAAGCCTTGATAGAGATAGAAACAAAGAGAGAAAGAGATAGACAGACAGACAGACAGACAGACAGACAGACAGACAGACAGACAGACAGACAGACAGACAGACAGACAGACAGACAGACAGACAGACAGACAGACAGACAGACAGACTGATAGATAGATAGATAGATAGATAGATAGATAGATAGATAGATAGATAGATAGATAGATAGATAGATAGATAGATAGATAGATAGATAGATAGATAGATAGATAGATAGATAGATAGATAGATAGATAGATAAAAATAGAAAGATGAATGATGGATGGATGGATGGATGGATTGATGGATGGATGGATGGATGGATGGATGGATGGATGGATGGATGGATGGATGGATGGATGGATGGATGGATGGATGGATGGATGGATGGATGGATGGATGGATGGATGGATGGATACAGAGAGACAGAGAGACAGAGAGATACAAAGGCAGTGACAGAGAGCAGTCGGGTGAGGATGAAGCTGTCACACTGAAGTGATCTCGATTAGCAAAATCCGTCGACACTAGAACGACAGCAGAAGCACTCGACGAAGATACACACTCGCTCCACCACGACCAACACCACATCGTCGTCATCATCTTCGTTAACATCTTCATCTTCAGTGGCACAGGCATCAACGTCGGAAACACCAGCACTCGAAGCATCTTGATAACAGAGTCTGATGATGACAGAGGGTGGCGAGGAGGATCTAGAAGAGGAAGATAATGAGGAAGAGCAGCAGAAAGAGGAGTAGTTATGAGCAGGAGGAAGATTCTGAGGATGAGAAGGAGGAGATGGACCGAGAGGAGGAGAAGGATGAGAAAAAAGAAGAGGATGAAGAGGAGTAAAAGGAAGAAAAACTATTATTGGAGGAGGAATATACAGAGGACGAGACGGAGAGGAAGGAATAAAAAAAATTAGGGGGAGAAGGGTGGGAAAGGAGGAGAGAACAGAGAAGAAGTAAGTGGAAAGCTGAAAATTAGAAAGTGGAAGAAGTAGAAGCAAGAGGGGGAGGAGGAGGAGGAGGAAGATGAGAAAAACAGCAGAAGAAAAAGAAGAAAAAGAAGAAAGGAAAAAGAAGAGGAAGAAGAAGAAAAAGAAGAACAAGAACAAGAAAAAGAAGAACAAGAAAATGAAGAAGAAGAAGAAGAAGAAGAAGAAGAAGAAGAAGAAGAAGAAGAAGAAGAAGAAGAAGAAAATGATGAAAAAGAGGAAAATGATGAAAAAGAAGAAGGAGAAAAAGCAGAAGAAAAGGAAGACGAAGAAGGGGCGAGAAGAAGAATGGGAGAGTAGCAAGAGGAGGAGAATGGAAGGAGGAGGAATAGATATGCGAGGAGGAGGTGGCCAACAACATGTCCGTTATAGTTAGGCGGGAGTCGCAGGAGAGCGGGCTTCAAACGAAGAGGAGATCTTTGACGAGACGTGTAACAGAAGGGCAGATGAGACGGACCAGTGGAGGCTGAATTAGCTTCGTCTGCTAATGACGATAGCACAAGCAGACCATAGGACTGATGACAGGACGAACGGGCAAAGGGGACGAAAGGACAGAAGGACGAAAGGACAGAAGGACGAAAGGACAGAAGAAAGAAGGAACAGAGGACGAAAGCACAAAAAAGACCTTAATACGGTGAAAGAACATAACGAGGAAAGACGACGGTCGGACTATTGCGTCCTCCAAATCCTCATCAGAAGGACAAACGGACGATTAGACAGGACTAAAGGAGACAAATAGACAGTAAGGCAGAGGACAGGAAGGCAAAGGACAGTAGGATTACGGATAATAGGACAAGCAGACAAAAGAGAAGGACGAATGGATGAGAAACGCGTAATAGAGAAGCGGACAATACATAAGAGGACAATACAAAAGCGGACAACACATAAGAGGACAATACAAAAGAGGACAATACAAAAGAGGACAATACATATGAGGACATTACGTGAGAGGACAGTGCATAAGAGGACAATACATAAGGGGACAACACAGAAGAGGACAATACATATGAGGACATTACATGAGAGGACAATGCATAAGAGAACAATACAAAAGCGGACAATACAGAAGAGGACAATGCAGATGAGGACAATACAAAAGCGGACAACAGAGAAGCGAACACGGAGAAACGGTCGGTGTTAATATGGAAACCTAATGAAGACGGATGACGGTCGGTCTGATGCGTCCTCCGCCCCTCATCCTCCTTATCCCCCTTTCTCCGATTCGCCTTCCTCCTCCTCGTCACCTTCCTCTTCCTCCTTGTATTCTTCTTCCTTCTCCTCTTGATATTCCTCCTCCTCGTGTTCCTCCTTCTGGTCTTCCTATTCTTCTTCCTTCTCGTCTTCCTCCTCCTCCTTATCTTCCTCATCCTCACCGTCTTCTTCCTCCTACTCGTCTTCTTTTCCCACTCCTGCCTTTCTTCTTCTTCTCCTCCTCCTACCTTCCTCCTCTTTCTCCTCCTCGTCTTCTTCTTCATCCTCCTCCTCTTCGACTTCCTCCTCCTTTCCTCCTGCATTCCACTTCCTCCTCCTCCTGCCTTCTTCCTTCTTCTCCTCCTGCCTTCCTCCTCCTCCTCCTCCTCACCCTCGTCTTCCTTCTCCTTCTCCTCCACCTACCTTCCTCTTCCTCCTCCTCATACTTTCCTCCACCACCTCCTCCTCGTCCTCCTCCTCGTCCTCCTCCTCGTCCTCCTCCTCGTCCTCCTCCTCGTCCTCGTCCTCGTCCTCGTCCTCCTCCTCCTCCTCCTCCTCCTCCTCCTCTTCAAGCGTCGAAGGATAATCGAGTCCAAGTGACATTAATCCCGGAGAATTCCTATTCCGACCTAATAGAGTTTTCCAGATACGAAGCAGAATTCCACTCGCAAACAAAGAGGATTAAGTTATCGAGGGACAACTGGCGGATTATTGGACCGGATTGGAAGGCTATTAATGTCATTCTAGTTATATTAATAATAATAATAATAATAATAATAATAATAATAATAATAATAATAATAATAATAATAATAATAATAATAATAATAATAATAATAATAACAATAATAATAATAAGCTCCATGAGCTCCAAGCTTAACTAATCTATCAGTAGGCAGTATCTTAGAGCCTGAGGGATCTTAAATACCTCGGGCGAAAATCATAGTAATAATAATAATAATAATAATAATAATAATAATAATAATAATAATAATAATAATAATAATAATAATAATAATAATAATAATAATAATAATAATAATAATAATAATAATAATAATAATAATAATAAATATAAAATAATAATAGTAATAATAATAATAATAATAACACTAACAATAATAATTGTTAGAATTATTTTTTATTACTACTACTGCCTAAATCATAATTATAATTAGTGCAACTTCTACAATTAAAACTACGATTACTGCTACTACCACTGCTACTACTTCTCTTTTAGCAACAGCTACTACTACTGCTACTGCTAGTATTACTACTACCACTAGTGCTACTATGCCACGATATACCAGAATCTATATAGGTATATAACATGAGACAAGAAATCTTACCTTTCTGGACAATGTGCGTTTCAGCAGTTGAGCCAAGAAGAAGAAAAACTGCCACGAAGATCATTTTTATTTAGAAGATCATCCTCTGGAAGAACTCATCTTCTGAATAATGACGAAGTCCGTCGAGAAAACTAGAACACCAGAGCTTTCTTCCGATTACGTGGCGATTGCAAAAGCCAACTTCAATACCTACTTAATTTCTGATTGCTGAAGTCCTACTTTAGATGTGTGTATTAGTTTGTTAATTCTTACGAACGAAAAGCGAATTTCAGAATTCTACTTACGGCGCTCTTTTTTTGTGAAAAAAACACAAAGCTCTTTAGATTCGAGGCTTAGAAAAATTCGCTAGATCCTATAACTTCAATTGTTGCCTTAATGCTGCACAAAACCGTCTCAATTTAGGTACACTCGCGCCTCCCAGACATGGTTTTAAACTATCCGGTGTTCAAGTACCGTTTTAGCGATCTCGAGAGTCCATAATTGCTGCTCTGGTCGGCAAAAGATATAAAAGCGACTCTAAACGACGATTCAACATTCCACATAAATTAATGCAAACAACTTCGATGCAATTTGAAGTATATTGCAATGTAAAGTAATGGTAAATGCGATGTAAAATGTGATTTACTGCGCAATGTCTTTTATGCGTGCGACGTTTCATACGCTTGTCGATCGTTTGCGGCGCTCTGGGAAGCCTCGCCTACGTCTCTCGAGATCTCTTGTCGCTCGCATCAGTTCCAGACAAAGGCGACGGCAACAGTGCCAACACCAGCAGCCGGATTCAACGAGCGCCTCGGAGGCAGCGGGGATGAAGCGAAGCAAGATGAGGAAGAGAGAGGAAGGGTGTGAGGATGGGATGGTGAGAAGGACGAGGAGTAGGAAGAGGAGGATGTGGAAGAAGAGGTGGATGAACACGAGGAATGAGAGGATGAATAGGAGGAATAGCAGGGGAACAGATGGAGTAATAGGAGGAAGAGGAGGTTGAAGAAGAGGAAGAGGAGGAAGAAGAGGAAGAAGAGGAGGAAGAAGAGAAGGAGGAAGAGCAGGAGCAGGCAAATGAGGAAGAGAAGAGAGAGGAAGGGTGTGAGAATGGGATGGCGAGCAGGAGGAGGAGTAGGAAAAGAAGAAGAGGAAGAAGAGGTGGACGAGGAGGAGGAAGAAGAGGATGAATAGGAGGAAGAGAAGCGGAGAGATTGGGAAGAGGAGGACTAACTGAGGAAGAGAAGGAGCATAGAGGAAGGGATTAGCAAATGAGCATAACGAAGAAGAGGAGGAATATGAGGAAGAGAGGTGGAAGAGATGGGGGATGAGGAGGGAAAATGAGGAAGAGAAGGGGCAGATAGGACGGGCATTAGCAAAAGAGCATAAGGAAGAGGAAGAAGAGGAGGAAACAGGCAGGAGAAAGACAAGAGAGAAGTGAAACAAGACCAGTAGGAAATAGGAACACGAAGACAGGGTAAGTAGGAGGAAGAGAGAAGGCAGGACAAGCGGGATGACAATCCCTAGGGGCAGAAAGAAAAGCATATCTGCGATGGGCGTTTATTGATATCGTGGTGCGTGAGACAGCCGATGGATGTCGCTCGTGTAGGAAAGAATGTCTTCGTGTTCTTCGTGTTCTTCTTCATGTTCTTTTCGATTCGTCAGACGAAGAACGTCCTAGAGCACGCACACTTAAATAACGACAGCAGAACAAACAGATTCAATTGCAACGAACGATTGTTCTACCACTCTGCACGTTCTCACCTTCCACTTTCACTCCTTCTACTCCATCCACCATCCAATCCCACATCCATCCATCCATCCATCCATCCATCCATCCATCCATCCATCCATCCATCCATCCATCCATCCATCCATCCATCCATCCATCCATCCATCCATCCATCCATCCATCCATCCATCCATCCATCCATCCATTTATACATCCATCCATGCAGCCATTCAACCTTCCATTCATCCATACATACATCCTTGATCTATTCATCCATTCATCCATCCATTCGTCCATTCTCTTACTCCATGCTCTACAGCACACCTCATCATCAACTTGGAACAAGAATCCGTGGAACTTGGAAACTAGCAGGATCTCACGCACGGAAGGAAGCTGCAACTGTCGCAGCTCCCCATCGATCATTCCATGAACATATGCAAAGCGGCAGACAGACAGACAGACAGACAGACAGACAGACAGACAGACAGACAGACAGACAGACAGACAGACAGACAGATAAAGAGAAAGAGGCAGAGAGACGATAGCGAAGCAGCAACCACGCCCATCATTCCACCCTCCCTCCCTGTGTCTCTCCGTGTGTCAGACAGACAGAGACATAGACAGAGACAGAGACAGACAGACAGACAGACAGACAGACAGAGACATAGACAGAGACAGAAACAGACAGACATAGACAGACAGACAGACAGAGACAGAGACAGAGACAGACCAACAGACAGAGAGTGAGAGACAGACACACAGATATTGTCACAGAGATAGAGAGAAATAAAGGCCCATACACTACAGACAGAGACAAACAGATAGATAGAGATAGAGCAGTCTCAGCAGTGATGGCCAACCCGCATGTGGCCTGCGAGCCGCGGATTCACCGGATTGGCCATCCGTGGTTTAAATTTCTCTCCCTCTGGGTGGGCAGAGGTCTCAGTGCATTGCTTTGCCCAGGGCCTACAAAGGCTACAAGGCTGTTAAGACGGCGCTGACAGCAGGACAGACGGAGAGACACGGGGAGGGAGGGTGGAATGATGGGCGTGGTTGCTGCTTCGCTATCGTCTCTCTGCCTCTTTCTCTTTATCTGTCTGTCTGTCTGTCTGTCTGTCTGTCTCTGTGTCTGTGTCTGTCTCTGTCTCTGTCTCTGTCTCTGTCTCTGTCTCTGTCTCTGTCTCTGTCTCTGTCTCTGTCTCTGTCTCTGTCTCTGTCTCTGTCTCTCTCTCTCTCTCTCTCTCTCTCTCTCTCTCTCTCTCTCTCTCTCTCTCTCTCTCTCTCTCTCTCTCTCTCTCTCTCTCTCTCTCTCTCTCTCTCTCTCTCTCTCTCTCGGAACGTGACGACGGCAATATCCAGCGCATGTCAGCATCTCCTCAAGTGCATCATCACCCATCGGTTCCTGTCGCTGCAACCGTCTCCCAGCATCCTCCCTCCCTCGCTCCCTCCCTCCCTCGCTGTCTCCATCATCAGCCGAGAAGCAATCGATAGGTGGCAGCAAAGTCCCTCGACGATTCCATCTCGCATCACTTGTGAACGCGCTCCACTGAAGCGTTCTCTGTGTCGTCTGCTTTTTCGCGCCGTTCGCTCGACCGTTTCCTGAATTATTAAGAACGTTTAACAAACTCGCCTGCAATGCAAACAACCAACCAAGTGGACTGACGCTTAAGCACGTTTGTACGTCTGTCTGTCTGTCTGTATGCATTCGTGTGTGTATGTATGCATGGGTGTATGTATGTATGTATGTCTTTATTCTTGTATGTCTGTTCGTCTGTCTGTGTATCTGTTCGTCTGCCTATCCGTCTGTCTGTCTGCCTGTCTGTCTGTGTGTCTGTCTGTCTGCCTGTCTGTCTGTGTGTCTGTATGTTTGTGTACATGTTTGTATGTATGCTTGTGTGTGCGTATATGTCTGTCTTTCCGGTGTGTCCGTGTGTCCGTTCGTCTGTCTGTGTATCTGTCTGTCTGCCCATCTGTCCGTCTGTCTGCCTGTCTGCTGCCTGCCTGTCTGTCTGACTCTCGGTATGTCTGTCTGTCTGTCTGTCTGTCTCTCTATCTGCCTGCCTGTCTGACTGTCTGTCTGTCTGTGAGTGTGTTGTTGGTAAAAAGGCGATGTACTTGTTTGCACAGAAACCCATCAGAGCCGTGGTTCAGATGTTACTTAGGCTAGACTAAGTGTAGGCAACGCCTTTATGAGGTTATGAACGGACACTACATGTATATATATATATATATATAGGTGTCTGAATACATGCGTACATGCATACCTACGTAGTGGTAGGCCTACATTTTTAAAACTGTCTTACCCTGCCAAAGCAAGACCATGTGCAACCCATATAGACCCATATGAGACCCACATGGGTTCCTTTAGGTGTTTATCGGCATGCTTTCAGCCTTTCAGCCGATTGGGTTACTAACCGTTACTTGGTTGATTGGGTTAACTTGTTGATTGGGTTACCTTACTGATTGGGTTACCTTGTTGATTGGGTCACCTGGTTGATAGTTGACCTTGCTGATTGGGTTACCTTGTTGATTGGGTCACCTGGTTGATAGTTGACCTTGCTGATTGGGTTACCTTGTTGATTGGGTCACCTGGTTGATAGTTGACCTTGCTGATTGGGTTACCTTGTTGATTGGGTTATCTTATTGACTGGGCTACCTTGTTGATTGGGATACCTGGTTGATAGTTGACCTTGCTGATTGGGTTACCTTGTTGATTGGGTTATCTTATTGACTGGGCTACCTTGTTGATTGGGTCACCTTGCTGATTGGGTTACCTTGTTGATTGGGTCACCTGGTTGATAGTTGACCTTGCTGATTGGGTTACCTTGTTGATTGGGTTATCTTATTGACTGGGCTACCTTGTTGATTGGGATACCTGGTTGATTGGGTTACCTGGCTCCATGAATTACCGGCTTGATTGGGTTACCTGGTTGATTGGGTTATCTGGTTGATTGGATTACCTGGTTGATTGGGTTACTTGTCGATTGGGTTACCTGGTTGATTGGGTTACCTGGCTCATTGAATTACAGGGTTGATTGGGTTACCTGGTTGATTGGGTTCCTTCAAGTGTTTATTGCATGCTGTTAGTGTGACAAGATAGTCCCCTTAAGTGATCAACCAGTGGATTAATTTAGAGAATAAGAAAACAAATCTTATCTCAAACAGCCGTTTCATCAGATTAAACAGACGAGTCCTGCCTTACAAAAATGTACGACCCGTAAAAGTATCTCCCCTCCCCTATCCCCCAAACAGGAGCAGTGTCACGTTCGACAGAAGAAGATTTTCGGCAGCTAAATCATGAGTAATCGATGTCTACTAGAATCAGACATCGGAGTGGTTAGAACTCTCGTATCCAAACTGTCTGGTGTCACACCACATTCAACGTTGCCAACCTCTAGACAGTTATGTCTAATTATTCCAAAGGTTACAGAAATGTCTCGCTATATGCTAATTACGACCTAATTGACCTAATTACGACCTAATTGACCTAATTACGACTTTAGCGCGCCATCGGTTGATGCCTTGTGCGTTGTCTAAGCCTTAGACAATGGCGCGATTGAAGTTACTAATTGCAAATACAATTACAGCCATTGTTTTTAATACTATAGGCAGTAACATCGGCCGTGTGAAGGATATGAAAATGGTAATTATCCAGTGTTCAACGATATTTTGTGGCTACAATTAATGCCCGTTATCTTACCTTGTGTTGTAAACAAATCAGCAGGTGGTAGATGGCTAGTTTCTGTTTAAGGACACGGTGTCATAACGAAACTGATTAATTAGCGTCGCCCTCCTTGTTTTATCCAGACTTTCGATTGGCACCACCCGAAAACGGCGGTGCGGAGTTTTGAACGTATACGATCAGTATAAGATATATACCATGCATCAGAAACTACATATTGCGCAACGCGTTCTGGAATTATTATATCAAAATGATAGGCCCCTTAAAAGAGGTGTCGAAATAGGAAATGTATGCTGAGCAGTCCGAAATGTTTATGTAGAAAAAAGATTGGACCTTTAAAAGAGGTGTCGAAATAAAAAATTCATGCGCATTCTGGAATTATAATATTAGTAGGGGCTCATATATAGTAGCTTCTGTTTAACCACACTGTGTCATGACAGAGACGATTAGCTTCGCCCTCTTTCGTTCATTCATGTTCTGGACTGGCACAACCGGAATAGGCCTATGGACAGTCGATAGGCCTATGGTATGAACGTCGTGGACTTTTATAGCAGTATATAGCTAACGATCTCTTATATAAGCCTATAACGCTTAGTCTATTGCAGCCTTATAAGATACCACGTGATTTGGATCCAGATCTTTACGACATCTTATGGCAACAAAGGCCGTTGACAGAGGCAGAAATTCATTCAAAATAATTCCAATTCAAAATTGAAGTGAATATTTATTTATTTAAATGAATATTTGTTTTACCCGACGGAACGATTGTTAGAGACAATACTTATTTTCCGATTCTCCGAATTAATTCAGAGCTAAATGCACTCAATTGCTGTTCTCCCCTCAAGAAACCGGACTCGGACCTTCTTTTGACAACCCTTTTGGAAAATCCCTCTGACTTGACGTAGCGCTCGTGAATAAGCTGGTGCCCTGCGTCTGGCTTTCGAGTGGCGCTTTAGAAGCTTGGAGTTTACGATTATGATTTTTCGTGTTGGGTGTCTCAACGAGTCAGCAATAATATTCACGTTAATAAGATACAACATAACCTGAGTTTCTGAAAATTCAATTTATAGTGAAACTGGAAACCTTAAAAAAGGTGTTAAAATATCAGACAATACATGCTGTCAAAGAGCTGTTCTGACGACATTAGTGTGTGGCATTTCCAGACTTTGCCATTCAGAGGGTTTTGTTTATCGTGCGTGACCCCAGAGGGGGAGAGTGAGGGGTGGTGCAGGTGATCGCCCTCGATGGACATTAGGTTGAAAGGATTCGGGTCGATGGGTCCGCTAGGGCAGGAAACGCGCTACGCTGACCGGCTGACACTCTAAAAGCTTCCGCCGATACGCTGACAAATCGATGGATGGAAGGACACGGAAAAAAGTCCAACATGAACAACGCGGAACGATCTGCGGGTCATCATCATCATCATCATCATCAGTTCCTGACGCCAGCCATTTTGGTGGCGATGGGTACGAATAAATGGCTTCCATTGTCCTAGGTCATTTGTCAAGTCCAGTGCTACCCTAGTGTTAGTCCAAATGAGGTTATGTCCTTGTTTATGTGTACCATAATACAGTTATATCATTATCATTACAAATTTATTGGGCCTACTTTACAGATTATGTTATTGTTATTACTATTACTATTATATATTTTTTTATTATTAATTTAATTAGTATTATTATAACTATTATTTGCCCAAAGTAAGTGTAATCTTTGAAGAGATAAAAAAATTAACCAGAAACAGTGGAGACATCTAGGCCTAATAATGTCACCAGTGAATATATATACTATAATTTACTATACATATACTATATATACTATATAAATATGGTATATATATAGTCCAAGAACTCCACGCATGTGTATATATACACAAGTGTATAAACAGTATGTATCAGCTTAAGTGGGGCAAGCCTTAAACTAACCCCGAGAAACAGCCGTCAGTGAGAAGTACTAGCCTAGCCGCAGCATAATTATGAGTGTGGCTCTTCAATCCTCTCCCTTGTAGTTGTAGACTGATCTTCCTATCGACCCTATCTTCACCTTACAACCCCAATTCGCCAGGGGTCGCAAGTGAAGCAGAAATGTTTGTATATAATATTATTTCTCCACTCACATGGATTTGAACCCCTATCTCAGGGTTGATTTCCAGCACGCTAACCACTAGCTGTCATGTTGACCACCGTCAATGGTCGACCCAAACATGCCCAACATCAGAGTGTAAGCAAACTGGATTTAAGAATCATGCCGGTGGATAATCACTACACTCGACAGCCCACTATGAGTACATCAGTCCAGGAAAGCAGTACCACGAAATCGAATCTCCGAAACGCCTGTAGTAATCTCTGGAAAGTGCAGTTACTACTGTAGCTAGAACGCATGTAGTAACGCCCACTGTCTGGTGATACTTGGGACACTCACTCCCACCATGCTAGCCATTGCATGTTTTGTTAGTGATTTCCAACAAGCCTATTTAGGCTGTTCACTAGTATGGCACAATGTCCCATTCGGGGAATATCCAACTGTTCCCATTTTACATATTATTCGTGAGATGGCGCCTGTGTTACAAGTCGCCATTTCTACCTAAACTAATAGAACAAGGACAATCCAATCACTATTATACATACTTTTGACCAAAAGCCTTTGAAAAAATACATAGAGAAGTTTCTTTTATTCTCTGATATTCAATGCAAACTGTGTAAATCTTAAGCAAAATGTTAGGCAACGTGATCTGAAATCCTCTATAAAATGTTCAGCAACGTGAAAGTGTTACCCACTGTAAAACGTTATACACCAGCTACGTAAATATAGGCTTGATAAACGCATGACATTGCATAGGCCGATTATGTTTAAAAAGCGACTTTCGCTGTCGCAAGTCGCGAAGCACCGCGCCTTGTGTCCGCGGTGAGAAATTCCTTTCGATACAGGATACTACTGTTCATTTGCAATCAAATCCGTTTCGTGTTTTCCTTTGAATTCGTCAGCATCTGTTCTGTTCCATCCAAGTTCCATCTCGGTAATTCCAATGTCTGGAAAGACAAACAAAAACATTGACATTACTAACATTGGCAACATAAAGAACATTGGCACCATTAGTAACGTTGGCAACACTACTAGACTACACCTGGCATAAAATGTGTTAAGTACAACAACAGAAAGGTTAATGCATGTTGCCAGACGATGAAAGATTTTTCAAAAGTTTAATTTCTTCTTCAGTGTGGATAAACCATGGCAAACCTAGGGCCCTCAGCTGTTAATTTAAGCCAAGTGCACAGGCAGTCAGGTAACCCAATCAACCAGGTAATCCAATCAACCAGGTAACCCAGTCAACCAGGTAATCCAATCAACCAGGTAACCAAATCAACAAAGTAACCCAATCAACCAGGTAATCCAATCAACCTAGTATCCCAATCAACCAGTTAACTCAATCAACAAGGTAACCCTATCAGCCAGGAAACCCAAACAGGTAACCCAATCAACAAAGTAACCCTATCAACCAAGTAAACAAATCAACAAGGTAACCCCATCAACTGGGTAATGCAATCAACAAGGTAACCCATAAGCACATAATTAAATTTGAGCAGCAAATCGTCCATAAGCAAAGGTATTAGCACAACAGATGTTATTCCAAAAGGCTTGATCTTTGGCCTGAAAAGCATTCAACTCAGCACAAGCACTAAATAAACACTCCAACATGGCAATAAACGTCACTGCAATAATTCAACAATGCA
The DNA here is from genome assembly GCA_963556255.1 of Allolobophora icterica. Taxonomy (NCBI): domain Eukaryota; kingdom Metazoa; phylum Annelida; class Clitellata; order Crassiclitellata; family Lumbricidae; genus Allolobophora; species Allolobophora icterica. Next base: position 46,276,374 of record OY744614.1, on the reverse strand, counting down.
CTTGGATAACCTCCTCCTATTGGTCAAGCACAAACAAGCCTCAGACTAATAAACATGTTATGAAATCAGTGTCTTTAAATATTTGTATAAGATACTTTGGCACTAAATCAGACAGTGATGTGTATAAAAGCCTTAAGTGAACCTTACATCACAACACTTAATATAACACCTTTTAAGTATATGTCTCAAAAGTAGCTATGACTATCTGACAGACCATTTAAGCAAGTGCATTTTAACAGTTTGCAAATGTAAACAGCACAAAGTCAAAAGGCATCAGAACGAAAATGAAACCGTAAAAGAAATCGTAAATGAAATCGTAAATGTAACGGAAAACAGTTCCTGGACAGTCCAATATCTCACAAGGGACGATGGACTTGAGTTGATGCGCAGAAGCGTGGCGTCTACACATCGCCATGGGCCGCTGAGCACAAAGATCGCCGACCTTGTTGACTCCAGACTGCAACCTTGTTTTATGATCTCAAAGACCTCTCACCTGGCACCGAAAATGACCTAAAACTCTCGATCCTGGGGATTTGTCTCAGCTAAGAGCAGGTTAAATCTGGTTCCCTTCGCAGTTTTTGTGCGGCCCTGATAAATTTGGGGGATATAAATTACCTTGCCCTACTTTACCTCCCATGACGAAATCCAGGACACTAAGATAACGGGTCGAAAAAGACAACGCAAAAAGACTGGCGATTTGGTTTGGTATCATTTGAACGGTTTAATTTCTTTTCTCACCCGCCTTCCGTAGTTTGATACGCAGTCTAGCTATGCTTGATAGGAGTGGCGCTTTTGTGGTGGTTATTCATCAACTTCGTCACGGTCTTTCTCGTATGTCCATTTGGGTCGGGACGGTTTGTGTTCTGGCTCGCCTCCTTTCTCGACCGACCTTTCCCACTTTTTCCCGAATACATATGCTTGTCGTGATCGAAATTCCAGTGCTCGTATTCGTCGAAATGGGCCTCCATGTTTCGTTCAAAGATGTCTTCTTCCGAAAATCTTTTCCAGAGTTTCAATCTTCTGACCTCAGCACACTCTCAAATATCCGTGTTTGTTTACAAAATTTATATATTGTTAACTAGGTCAACGGCGGATGACGTAATTCTTACGCGATTCGATTGGTTGACACAGTTTTTAAGCGCGGATGATGACATTTTCCGGCTATGTTATTGGTTGACATAGTTTCGAGAACATCTCATTGGTTGATCTTGGCCGCGTTGGTACAATGTGCAGACACTGCAGAGCTATTATCAAAACATCAGCCGACAGGATGGATCCGTCAGACGTTGGCTGGCAACAGTTACAAAGGGGCATTATAATCGCTCTACCTTTGTACTTTGATCGAGGCTAAATATAAACTGCGTCTAAACTGCGCAGTGAAAACAAGACACCTGTGGCTGCATGTCTCATAGTTCCCACGTTGAAAAATCGATATCAAGGTACGCTTTGATAGGACGTCGTTTAGGCCTAATTAAAGAAATCTGTTAGTTAGGCTAATTCAAAAACATTCACTTCGTTACAGTTCATTTTGAAAACACAGATTTTGGCCCGTGGTTCAAAAACACTTCAACGAAAAACCTGCTTTTAGAGTAAAAACAGTTGTAAAATTATCTAAAAGAACAACAACAAGAATAATTATAATAATAATAATCTGTGCTGTACAGTGAACATACATATAGGCCTAGTAGAAACGGCAGCCACGCAGGGCGCCTTACATACATGTATACAATTACAATAGAAGCACATGATAACAGTTTTACAGGAGTCGAATAGGCTATTACTGTATTTAAGCGGCAGCTACACGACGCCATAATGGCCTACTATCCATTTAACCACCGCCACCTAGCGAGTGGAAGGCTGAAAACCTTACTGGGGTGTAAGGGGTTCGATCTTGGTACCTTCAGCTCTTCACACCAGTGTGTTATCCATTACTCTACGGACCCGCTCAGTCCCTTTGCCTAGCCCTGAGGCAGTCATGGGTATGAAGTGTTAGCGAATTCATTTTCTGGCGAATGGCCAGTCCTCTCCCTCGACGTCTCATCTTCCCACCGACAGTGTACGGTCAGTGTATTTATATAGCGGAGTTGCCTAGGGGCGCAGATGGACTGACCTTCTGGATATTGACCTGATTACGGCTTGGTTTTGGTGTGCCATCGGTTGATGCCTTGTGCATTAGACACCGGCGCAATAGAAGTTTACTAATAATAATAATAATGTAGCAGAAATTTCGATCCAAATTTCTGCCCTGGCGGGGATTGGCAGTCCAGCAGGCTACACTACAATAATAATATAATAATCGATGATGACGAAAAACGACGATGATGATGACGACGACGATGATGATGACGACGATGCCGTTAATAATGATGCTAGTAATAATAATAATAATAATGATTGTAATGACGATGATGACGACGACGACGATGACGATGATGATGATGATGATGGTGATGATGATGATGATGATGATGACGGTGACGACGACAACGATGGTACGGGGCGTCATACCCTTCTTAGGTATTTCTATAGAGTCATACGAATAAGTCTGTTAGGCTGTGCAGAGTAAGGGGTCTGGTAAACAACTTTTAGGTCTACCTTTTAAAAATTAGGCTTTTGAACCGTAACGTGACAGACAGTTCGAGAGCAGTGCTCGGATAAATCTGAACTGCCTATTTACTTGACGGGCCTATAGTTTAGGCTACAGGCCCTATAATCTAGTATGCATGTGTTGGGGTCTCGCGACTTGGCGTGTGTGCTTGGTCCAGTTTGGAAGACCTTGTTATAACGTGTTTGCCGACTTGGTTTAATTAACCTTGGCCAAATCTAAACCAAGGTACTGCTAAGTAGAGAACGAAGTGAGTAGGCCTAGGCCTCATGACAGCGTAGGCCTACATATACTCTCTTAGTGTACATAGGCCTACTCTCCATCATCATTGCAACCTGTCCTCCATCATCATCATCATCATCATCATCAGCAGCAGCAGCATCAGCATCAGCAGCATCATCATCGTCATCATCATCATCATCAAGCTCCTCTATCTATCACCCCATCGCGCTTTCCGCTCAAAACTGAAGCCTCACCTTTTCAAGAACTCCTACCCTGACTCATCTGATTCTCCGCCTTCCAATCCTTCTCACCCTAAACGACACCCGCCGTAACAGCTGCTCTGCCTCCTCTCTTGAGCTGGATCCTCTGGTAACCGGACTCGGACCTCCTTTGGGCTACTCTTATGGAAAACCCCTCGTGAATAGGCTGGTGCCTGCGCTTGGCCTTCGAGTGGCACTTTAGATGTTTGGACATTATGATTACGATTACGGGTGTAGGTCTTGGAATGTGACAATTCATTTTCCATTCTCGTTTTCACATTCTGATCATTGAAGATGGGGTTCTGGGGCGATGAACGTATTAACGGCGCGAAATAAGTATACGATAAAATTGCGCTACAAAATTATACTAGGCGTTATGCGACCTTTATATAGCGCCTGGTATTGTTGTAGGTAGCCGAATGGATGGAACGGTTGGCCTGTAACGTGGAGAGTTCGGGTTTGAACCTCTACCCAGGCACTCAATGTGTAAGGGACTTTGAGCAAGTTCTTCACGCACAATTGCGCCATCAATGTTCTGTCGTATGGTCGTGTGTGCAGGGGCGTAACTTTGGTCTAAAAAGTGGGGATACCAGTTTCTTCCCCACTTCCCTTTCGCATGGAGACCATTTTGGACATCTTACCCTGCCAGTATTCTCATTAATTTTTGTGTCAATCAAAGCAAGCCATCTTTTTAATTGCAGTAAAAATAAAATATTGATTGGCATTGTTTAAAAAGTGGGGGTACGGTACCCTCCTGTCCACAAAGTGAGGGGTACGGGTACCCCTCGAACCCCCCACAATTGCGCCTATACGTGTGTGCACTTCTGAACGTTAGAAGGAGGGCAATGTCAAATACAGTCATGGGCGTCCGCAGAGGGAACAAGGGGGCGCATTTGCTCCCTCTGGATTTTGCGCATATTTTGCTAAAATAAAATCTATTGATTATTTTAATTATTACAACAGTCCCAACACGATTTTCAATGCGAAAAAACACTTACTTATTTAGGTAAGTACTTGATCATTATTTATGTTCAAAGCTGAATACTTCGAGCAGTCTAAAGCCAACAGCACGGAATTGTACCGTTACCGACTTCATTTTCTTAGCCTCGGTAAATGAGTGCGGATGGCCAGCAAGAGGACTGATAACTGGGTTCATGGGCAGCGCTAAAAAGAAATTTGAAAATAGTATCTGTCTCAGGGCATATTTTAACTGTATAACTAGTGGGACAAATGTCCCAGTAGTGTTAGGATTTGTCCCATTAGTTAGGGTGATTTGTCCCAGGCGTTCTAAAAGTCATGAAGTGTTTTCGGGAGATGACTTTTTCGGGAGGTGACTTCCTAAAAAAAGGTCATCAACTTTTTCGGGAGATGAATTCTGAGGAATAAGGTCATAACAGTTTTTCAGAGACAACTTCAAAAATTTTGTCCCAGTAGTCTAAATTCCTTAAAATATGCACTGATCTGTCTCCAGCGAGGATTTGAACCCAACATTCTCGGCTGATAGTCCAACACGATAACCATATGGGCCAACAACACATGTATGGGGCACCTTCAAGGATTGCATCATTTTCAACAGGTGTTGATGATGATGATGTTGTTGATTGGCCATGACTCATAATATTCAACCTGCCTTCCTGTGTTATTCACCTTTATCGATTCTTAGGTACATATGATCATAAATGAATGTGCTAAAATATATCTGCCCCTGGCCGAAGAATACCATCTGTTGCGATGTTTTTCCGGAAGCCTTAGTCATGTGCTCTATCTAGTTCGCTCAGCAAGTGAATCACGATTTGAAAAGACAGACAATGAAAACATCGTTAATGTAAATTTAAATGTTAATGTAACTGTAAAATTTTTATATAGCACCAGTGGGGCCTCGAGCCTGCTCATTTTTCAATGAATTGATCGGGTGAGATACTTCAACAACCGTAGCCAACTCGGATAGAATGAGTACGATGACCGTACACTGTCGTTGGGAAGATGAGACGGCGAGGGAGTGGACTGGTCACACGCCCTCATATGCCGAGGTTAAGAAATATGAAGTCGCTATAACGCGCTTCATACCTAGGGCTAGCTTTTCTTCTTGAGAAACTTGAGCCCATCTAGGGAATACAATTTAAAACATTTTCATCATCTGCGAAGGAGATTGAAAACTTTTCCCGTTTATGTTGATCCAACGACATTTTAGTGACTTTTGATAGTAATTTTTTTTAGTAACTCTTGTTAGTAACAGCGTCTATCATAAAATTAGCAGAAATAACATTAGAAGAAGGGGAAACGTATAATAGATAGGGCCCCGGCCTACATTCAGTTTGGAAAGTAATGTAATGACGCTGGTTACAGTTAACACCTGATAGCGAGATCCTAACCCATGATAAGTTGTACTGATGGGTTGCAGTGTACGCGCCTTCACTTTTTCTGCCTCGGCATATCATGATGACTAGCCGATCCTCTGCCTCATTGCCTAATTTCCCCAGACTGTACTGCTAGTACTAATTTTATAGCTACGTTCGCTAGGTGGCGCAAGCGGAGCAGAAATTGCAGAGCTGTTGCCCTATCGTTGGTCAACAATAGGCCTACTGGTGGCCTATTCGAGAATTGCTAGAATTGTTTGAGGCAGATCACAGGACGACCTCTTGAGCTCTGTGTATGAATATTAATCATATTATGAATGAGGGATTAAAAGTTCTTCATTAGCTAAGGGTTTCGTATAGATCTAGAGGACCTAGGCCGACAGTTTGGTGCCAGACCTGTCGCTTGTGCGACACGAGTTCATTCAGTGCTTTTTTCTAGAAAAAAAAGGTTCCGGAACGGAACAATAGGTTCCGGAACGCAACAATTATGAGCGGGCTAAAATCACGAGAAAAACGGGATTGGGGGTTGGGAGGTGTCTCAATAAACACTGAAAACCGTTCAAAAACACTGAAATTAAATTAAAATAACTAATTATTGTTTTTATTATTGAAATAAATAAATTATGTTTTAGTAGCTGGAAAAAGGTGCCGGAACGCCGTTCCGGCGCGTTCCGGCTGAAAAAAGCACTGTTAATAATCAGGCCTGCTTAGAAATTAATATTAATTTAAATTAGGCTACTATTTTCGAATTAATGGTGGAGTAATTATTATTTTACATGTTTAAGGGCGTCTTACGGCTGCGAGGGCCGTTGAAGTTGGTAGGCTGCTTTTTCCATTCTTGGGACTGGCACCGTGGTAGAACGTTAGTGACAGAGTTTAGGCCTAGGCCTAACTACTGACTAAAACTGCCTAAAATAGCCTACTCAGAATGGTCAACTCTACACGCTTCCTCAAATTGTCAGTTGTTTGGACGCAATAGTTTTCCACTGATTTAGGGGCCTACAACATAGGTTTAAAAATCCAGCTATTATTATTATTATTATTATTATTATTATTATTATTATTATTATTATTATTATTATTATTATTATTATTATTATTATTGTTATTGTTATTGTTATTGTTATTGTTATTATTATTTTTATTAGTAGTAGTAGTAGTAGTAGTAGTAGTAGTAGTAGTAGTAGTAGTAGTAGTAGTAGTAGTAGTAGTAGTAGTAGTAGTAGTAGTAGTAGTAGTTGTTGTAGTAGTAGTAGTAGTAGTAGTAGTAGTAGTAGTAGTAGTAGTAGTAGTAGTAGTAGTAGTAGTAGTAGTAGTAGTAGTAGTAGTAGTAGTAGTAGTAGTAGTAGTAGTAGTAGTAGTAGTAGTAGTAGTAGTAGTAGTAGTAGTACAAACAGTGTTAGGGTAATTGTTACTTTTTTTATTGATTTCTCGATGGTCAAAATTAACGTCGTACTCGCATGACATAGGTAAGCTAAACTTAAGATTGGCTAATAGAATGAAATCGTTTTTAGTTGACTTGAGTTAATCTCTTAAAAATTCTTACAACACACTGCACACTCCAGACAGTCAATTCCACACTCTTCCTCAAATTGTCAAACTGTACTTCAACTATATTTGAATGAAATTGTGTATAGTTGACTTCAGCTATTCTCTCAAAACTTCATACAACAAATACCTCTCATCAATCAATCAATCAATCAATCAATCAATCAATCATAAAATTTATATAGCGCCTCTTCAAGAGTTCTACTCAGAGGCGCTCCCGAGCCAGGCCTGATCATAGAGAAAAGTCTTCGACAGGGTGTAGAAGGAAGACGAGTGTATACGAGGAGATAGGCGAAGGGAAGAAGGCAGGTCATTCCACACTGTTGGACCAACAACAGAAAATGCTCGACGCTGCATTGTAGCAGTGCGGGCAATTGGAACCAGAAAGTCACCCCGAGTAGAGGAACGAAGAGCTGAGCGACCTATCCCTCTTTCCCTCCCTCCCTCCCTCCCTCCCTCCCTCCCTCCATGCTTACCTCTTCTGTCATAATGACGGACAAATCCACTAGTTTTAAGATAGTTTCTGTCATAACGAACAGGATTCGCAACGCCTGCCGTTATCGCACTGGCACTACTCTGGGAAAAATTCACTAACAACGCTTAAACACGCGCCTACAAAAGGCCGATGTTCGTCGTAAAAAGAGGTGTCGTCTGTAGGCCTACCAGTTTTGTTGTAATACAGAGATTATATATTGCAATATGAATGGAATGAATTTTAGGTGAATTTAATCTCTCATGAGTTCATTTATTTAATTGTATCGTTGACTAGAATAGGCCTATAATTATAAGTTGACGACATGCCGATATAGGGGCCTACTGGACAGTTGTACACTTCTTCTAACACGGGGTTTGTTCGAGCGAGTCATAAGACATGGGCTTCAGGGATAGGGGTACGAGGCATTTCGAAAGGGTCAAAGTGTTCGCTACAGCTTGACTTTGGGGCCAGCACAATCAACTTCATCTATATTTATGAATTCACGTGAGTATGAATTCGTGTGCCAATACGATAGGGGTATGCTCTATTATATGTAAGTGGTATGTTAAATTTAAATATATATCACACATTCCAAATAAACTCTCTCCCTCTCCACCTCCCTCTCCCTCTCCTCCTCGCCTCTGTCTCTTTCTCTGTCTCTGTCTGTCTCTGTATTTCTTTCTGTCTGTCTGTCTCTCTCTCACACACACACCCCTCATGAATTTGCACCGTTGAATGGCTGGCGATGACCATCTTTAACATAAATCTGTAATGTTTCGAGGTGACTTTGATGGCATTCCAGATCAACCGTCGCATCAGACACTTTCTCTATCGAAACACGACGAAGTGCTGATGTTAGAACTGAACCAGTTCGCAACACTACTCACGAAGACTTACAGAAATAGTGACTGAGTGACAGACTCACAGGCAGACTTACTGACTCACAGACAGACAGACTGACTGACTACTGAGAGACTGGCAGACAGAATGACAGACAGACAGAATGACTGACTGACTCACAGACAGACAGACAGACAGACAGACAGACAGACAGACAGACAGACAGACAGACAGACTGACTGACTGACTGACTACTGAGAGACTGGCAGGCAGAATGACAGACTGACTGACACACAGACACACAGACAGGCGGGGAGGCAGAGAGAGAGAGAGAGAGAGAGAGAGAGAGAGAGAGAGAGAGAGAGAGAGAGAGAGAGAGAGAGAGAGAGAGAGAGAGAGAGAGAGAGAGAGAGAGAGAGAGAGAGAGAGAGAGAGAGAGAGAGAGAGAGAGAGAGGTACAGACAGAGAGATGTTATAGCTCAACAAGTTCGCAACTCGTCCCCTCGCCCTACAAACAACGCAGAAAATAAAAAAAATTCATCAGCACAAACGATCTTACAACAGAACATCGATGGCGCTGAGCAACTGTTTGTGAAGGATCTTCTCAAGGACCGTCCGTTCACAGTAACTGCCTAGGATAAGGCTCGAACCCGTAGCCTACTCTCTGTGTTACAGGTCGAGCGCTCTTACCAATCGGCTACCGTACTCATGCGCATTAATCGAGGCATTTACTATAGCTCCTTTTAAGTACCCTACAGGTAAATGCTGATCGAGAAGCAAATCGCCTTACACCAAGTCAGACGTCGTAACAGACACTTCCTATCGAACACAAGAAGTGCTGATAGAACAGCTGAATCGGGCTAAGACATCTCCACGAACCGTACGAATCTCTGACGACAAACCTAGAGATTACTTATCTGACTAGCACTGCGCAGAAGAACTCAGAAGTGAAACTCCTACAGTACGTGTTTCCAGCTCCTTAACTATTAACAACCCCTCTGACACGACGCAGCGCTCGTGAATAAGCTGGTGCCCCTTGCTAAGCATTTTAGTAGCGCGTTAGAAATTCCGAGATTACGATTACGAATTTCAAGGTCTCATTTGAGGAGTTTACCAACTGAACACTTAAAATGAAGCTTTCCCGTTTTACTCTTGCCGAGTTGGAAATTAAAAAGATCAAAACGCCATTAAAAATTAAGAAAATTTGAAAAGTTCTTTTAAAAAATGAGACTAGAAGAAGTCGCAAAGCACTTTACAGTTCGCAAATTTCCTGGTGATTTAAATAGGCCATGAAAACACTTCTTTGAATAGAGCCTACTTGAATCCCTTTGAAATTTTTGTCTTCACGAGGCCCCGGTCAAAGAATTACTTCGATACATTTTCGGTGAATAAGCAAGGAGTTTTCGTCTTGAACCAGAGCAGCCGTTATATCAAACACTTTCTAGCAGATACAAGAAGTGCTGATGGAACAGCTGAGCCAGTTCGCGACATTCTCAGATTCTCCGACCTCCTTCCAACAGGTGGTTGAATTCCACAGAGCCAGATCACTTTCGAAATAGGAAAATTCTCTTATTTAAACTCCAACGTTCTAAACACCGTAAGCCTACCACAACTTCCACTCAAAGTTTTGAACACATGTCGTGATAGATCTGTAAATGGTTCACCCATAGGGTTTAGATAGCCAGTCCATAGAACAGGCGTGGAAGTTCTGTTCCATAGGAGGCCACTCCAACCAATCCTCACACCAACGATGGTAGGGGACCACTAGAGACATCGTTCACCGCCAATGAACCCATAATGCTGTACGAGACTACAAGCAACGCCCATTCCCAAACCTACCAACCACAAAACAGGAAGATGGAAAGCAGCCGCACAATGATTTCAACTCCTCCACTTCCATTTTCGGCTGGTACCAGTCCCACGCCTGGACAAATGAGGAGGGCGACGTCCGCAAGATATCGTTAACAACTGGAAACTACTACCGCATAAGGAGATCGTTTAGGACGTACTCCAAACTGTGTCCAGATCAGCGGAGTTAACGACAGCTCTCCTTGATCGTCAGAAGCAACCGTTAAATCAGCTGAACCAGACACAGTCATTCCGTCAATCCTTAGCATGGCATGGTGTCTTTTCGTGCTAACTGCAACTGTAAATCGAAATTTATACAGAGCCACTCGCATGTAAAACTATTCCAAGACGCTATCTGCTCTAGCCTAGACGAAGCAACATAGAATCAACTTTCCAAAACAATTTCGTACAAATGCTGACAAATATGGGCCTCGCAGTCCGTTACATAGCACATACTCTGCTATCTCCTCTTGGCATGATCTAGCAGGATCTACGATCCCTTTAGGGTCCTCTGTAACCTTACCTGTTGCAATGTCACTGCTGTTAACATTATGAATGAAGATTATGAAAAAAGATTGGCATATAGCCCTAGTTTTCTTAGCTCTTCTGCAATCATACCGATAATTAACGTACTTTCATATCATAGCTTAACAATCATGTCAATAGCACTTTCGCACTAGGCTGACGATTGCTATCATCCACAGCATAGCATAGGCATCTTACAGCACTTTTGCTAATGCTGACGAACACATCGTTTCTTAACACACCATAAACTATTTCGATGTAAGCTACTAATAATTACGAACGGCATCGCTCTTTGACGCAGCGCAAAAGTTCTAAAGCAGCTAATTGTAATTTTTTAATGTAATTGTTATCACACATTCGAGTTGTTACTATTGCTCCTATCGTACTTTATCACAGCCTAGAAATTATTACTGTAGTCGTCTGATACCAATTATTATGCTATCATCCTCACTACGTTCGTTCCAGGTGAACTTCACTGAACTCTAGTCGAAAAGTTCAACGGTCTTCAGATCTCTCGCCGTGGTAGACTCCGATGGGCTGGACACACATGCCGCCCCGTTTTATACGACAGGCTGCTTAGGGTGAGTCACAAGACCCTCTTCGTGACAGAGGTAAGAAACTTTTCGAAGAGGGTCAAAGTGTTCGACGCATGCCTGGCCGACGTCACGAATATTGAGAATTTTTAGTAATTATTATTATTAGCTCACGTGCCTCTGTATAGGCGTTAAGGGCAAATTGACCTAGTGCAGAGACAGACAGAGACAGAGAGAGTGACAGAGGCAAAGAAAGACAAGGGGAGAGAGAGACAGAGATAGAGACTGACGGAGAGAGACAGAGAGAGAGAGGGATACATGGAGACATATATAGTAATGCAGAGAGACAGAGACAGAGAAACAGACAGAGAGAGAGAGACAGAGATATATATCATTGACAGTGACAGAGGAAAAGAAAGACAAAGGGAGAGGCAAACACAGAGACGGAGACCTACGGAGAGAGACGGAGAGAGACATAGAGAGGGATACATGGAGACAGAGGCAAAGAAAGACAAGGGGAGAGACAGACACAGAGATAGAGATAGTAGTGCAGAGAGAAAGACAGAGACAGAGATATGGACAGGCGGAGAAAGACAGAGAGATACAGAGACAGACAGAGACAGAGACAGACAGACAGAGGGATAGATGGATACAGACAGAGACGTGGACGGAGACAGATACAGAGGCAGAGGCAGGGACAAAGGCAGAGACAAACATAGGCAGAGTGTTGCTCCCTGCAGTCATCATGAGATCTGATCGACCCTGCTGCATTCTGGCATCGCCTGAAATTTCGAAGGTTCTTCCTCTCTCGGTCTTTTTCTAGATCATCGATGGGTGAAAGATGTGTCTATGCTTTTATGTATGCGCTTATATGTATGTATGTATGTGTGTGTGTGTGTGTGTGTGTGTGTGTGTGTGTGTGTTTATGTGCGGATGCATGTGCGTGTGTATGTGCACACGTAAGTATGTGCTTGTGTGCGCGTATGTTCGTGTATGCGCGTATATGTGTAAGTGTATGTGCGTGTATGTGCGCATGTCGTATGCATGCCGTATGTATGCTTGCATGCATGCACGTATGTATGTATCTATGTACATACACACACACACACACATATATACATGTATATCTATATATAATACTTTGCATTGTAATATATGTATATATATATATATATATATATATACATATATATATACTATTTATAAGGAGCAGAGTGTGTACTTCAAGTTGTCGTGGTCCAGTTTAAACATCCCATCAGTATTTCAAGTGCCATCGGAGTGGACCAAGTTCACTTCTGGTCTAACCCTTCACCCATGTTGGTATACTTTGTAGCTTATCTTTCAAAGGATGAAGAGGTGACCACAACCACCACCAACACCACCACGGCCACCCCTTGGGAGAAGGGTGCTCTGCTTTCAAGGGTGGGTGGACCAAGCGGCAAACGGCAACATTGAAAATCTCTTATATGAAAGGGGAAGCTGACTAGAGGGGTTTTGATAGTTTCCTGATGGCCTGTTGGTTCAAACAGAGGTTATAGTGGATGTAAACCGCCTCCTCTCTTGATCTGGAGCCCTGGAAACCGGACTCCGACCTCCTTGTGACTACCCTTTGGGAAACCCCTCTGACTTGAAACAGCGCTCGTGAATAAGCTGGTGCCCTGCGCTTGGCTTTCGAGTGGCGCTTTACGATTACGATTACGATTAAACAATTCTATGGTCACCATCTGCATTCTTGTGACTGTAATTACTAATCGAACATTTATATAGCGCCGCTCGGAGAGCAAAACAAATCGTTAAGAACTAGACTATTGTGTCAGTAAAACAATAAATATAGATTGGAAGAGTGGCCAATCCTCTCCCTCGTCGTCTCATCTTCCCACCGACAGTGTATGGTCAGTGTACTCATCATAGCCCGAGTTGGCTAGGGGGCGCAGGTGGAACAGAAATCTCGACACAAATTCCTGCCCAGGCGGGGGTTTGAACCCCGACCTCTCGATCGATAGTCCAGCACGCTAACCAGTGGAGAAATTGATGACAATTATGATAATGACGTTTAGGACGATGATGATCAAAATGATGATGACGACGACGATGATGATGGTTACGATGTTTTAAAACGATAATTACTTTATATTGTCTTCTTGAACCGTTACCGCGTTTATTCTTAGAGAAGAAAAATTACACACTGCAGTTCAGGACAGTAACTGTTGTCATGGTAACAGCGTCGCTATGACGTATTGTGACGCAATAGACACCATAGCAACCGAATTTAAGTAATCACAGAAGATACAGACGGACCATTTCGGGAATAATAATTGTGTTTTTAAATTTAAAACTTTTCTCTAAACAGAACAAGATTTCATTCTAACAGACTGACTTCTACCGTCTGGATACGATGCTAGTTTCAGTCTTAGCATTAATTTTAATCGTGTCCAGGTTAAGAAACTCGTTAGCCCAATCCGACGCAGGCAACCCAGGTAAGGTGTAGCACTCTTATATCGTCCATCAGTAGTCAACAGCTATGTAGGTATGTAAGGGCATCGACACAAGAAGATTAGACCGGGCCATGGCGCCCACACAAGAATCTAAGTTCCTCCGTTAATCTCGCCGCTCAACTACCATCATCTGCCTGAAGCTTCTCTGTTAACCCTCATATTTTCACTCCAAAATACAGACTAACTTCTTCACCAATTCCTACCCTATCCATCCATGCCTCCGCCTTCCAATATCTCTCGTACGAAACAAAATTCGCCTCATCAGCTCCTTTGTCGCCTTCTTTCCCTGGTCTTCTGGCCCCCAGACTTGGTTTCTACTTCATATAGATGGACAAACCCATGATACGACGCAGCGCTCGTGAATACGCCGGTGCCCTACTTTTAGCTTTTAGGTGGCGTTCTAGAAACTAGCAGTTTTCGACTACGATTACACAAACTGAGTCGGAGCTGTTTCCAACCCAACAATTTTGATCCTGAACCTGAAATATTTAGTGATATTAATATTAGAAAAAATAAGAAGTTAGAGAGGATGGCAAGATTACGAGGACGTCAACTGTTTAGGGAGGTAAAGAATAACGGCCGTTTAAAATCTTGATAATAATTAAAATGGTCGTCAAATCTACCCACCGCTTCAATTTCGCAAGCCCTTAGTCCCGAAACTCGGCCGAAGTTCTCGGATACATTAATTACGGTACTTAATTATGGTACTTCTAAGAAGCAGCGGCGAACAATTGTCAGTCTTTGAAACTACAGCACAAACGATAGGTCTTCTTGACCATTGAACTCAAAGTATAAGGGTCATTGTTGGACCCTTTTCCTCTCCTCAACTCGTGTACCTGACCTTTGCACCTCTTACCATAATCAAATTCCTTTACGTGTGTTTCTTATACGTATGTATGCATGTATGTATGCATGCATGTATGTATGAATGAATGTATGTATGTATGTATGAATGTATGTATGTATGTATGTATGTATGTATGTATGTATGTATGTATGTATGTATGTATGTATGTATGTATGTATGTATGTATGTGTGTATGAATGTATGTATGTATGTATGAATGTATGTATGTATGAATGTATGTATGGGTATACGCATATATGTATGTATACATGCATATTTGTATGTATGTATGCATGCATTTATGTATGTATGTTTATGTGCGAGTGTAAATGCGTATGTGCGTGTATGTGTATGTATGCATGTTTATGTGAATCAATATAGACTAAGTTAATGTAATCGATTAATAAAATGAGTTAATAAACTAAGTTTTAAAAATAAGTTAACACAATAAGTTAATATAATGAGCTAATTTAATAAATCAATATAACTTAACGACTTTTCCATGTAAGGCAACTACTTCTCCGACTGCCTGACGTCTTGGGAGGTTCGAAAGGACTCCTCTTCTCCAGGAGCCATTCCCAAACCGGATATCCCGACGATGGAGTCGTGCCTGGAAGCTTGCAGCATCTTGGCGGACTGTAGAGCGGCCGAGGTGGACTACAGCGACAACACGATACTCTGCTCGCATCACAACCAAATCGATTATAACGATAATCGAGTTAAAACGAACCGGGTCGATCACTTCAGGCGCCGGAGATCGTGCGTGCAAACCACGGTTGAAATAAACGAAGGTTATTTGTCGAGAGTACGTTCAATTGGGAAGCTAGCGTTTAGTTAATGTATTTAACGAAGAGAGTAGCGTTAGTGTTGGCTATACATCCGTATCGACAGTACAACATGTAGCATAGAATGGCGTGGCTTAGTATAGCATTCATTGCTATTGCATTGGGAAGGGGGATAGAGTAGTGGTAACACTCATGGCCAGGAGAGTATAAGGTACGCGGATCGACTCCCGTAACCCCCCTCTAGGGCGGCACCTTGAATGGCTGCCAAACCGTGTGTTTAATTAAGATATTATGATTGTACTTTCATGTTTCAAAATAATCTTACTGCGTCTGTCGGTTTGAAATAATACAGAATATAATTATTAATTATTATAACATGACATAACACAATATATAACATATAACACAAATTAACATGACCTAACATTACTTAACTAAAAACTAAAAGCTAACCCTGAGGCAGCCATGGTATGAAGTGTTAGCGACTTCATTTTTCTCAGCTTCAGCATATGAGGGCGAGTGGTCAGTCCTCTCCATTGCTGTCTAATCTCCCAACGAGTGTACAGCAGTGCACTCATTATAGCTGAACTGGCTAGGGGTCGCAGGTGGAGCAGAAATCTCAAAAATTATTTCTGCCCTAGCGGGATTTGAACCTCCAACCTCTCGGTTGACAGTCCAGAACGCTAACCACTACACTATCACGCAACTAAACTTGAACTGAATTGTTATCACCTAACATTAAACACGAGGTCACCGCTAAAACTGGGATAAGTTTTAGGACGTATCTAAGAAGACGGCTCTTCCTCTGTTTGAAACAAGCAGAAGATTTTGAACTTCGTAGACATGCTTTCAGCGTTTATTTATGCTTTCATTGTTTATTTATGCTTTCATTGTTTATTTATGCTTTCATTGTGTTTCAAAGATCGTTGATTAACAACGGCTGTGGTTTCTGTTTCATTCAGCGGCGGGAGGTGGAATGCTTGACTTTCTCAACCAGATGCAGGGAGCTATAGGTGGGTTTTGAATACAGGCAAGATAGTAATACAGGTAAGGCAGTACACAGGTAAGACAATACGGACATAATGATACAGGTAAAGACGACAAAGGTAAGACGGTAAAGCTTAGAAAGTTCAGGTAAAAAGACGAGACAATAAACGCAGGTAGGACATTGTTAGGCCATGTTATGTTACATTACCTTGCGTTAGTTTATGTTATGTTATGCTATGTTAAGTTAAATTACGTTATTTTATGCTATGGTATGTTAGACTAGGCTATGTTACGTTGTGTTATGATGTGCCTATGTCATGTTATGTTAAGTTATGTTATCGTACGTTGGAGGTTAGAAGATTAGGTTACGTTATGCTATGCTTGTTGTGTTATGTTATGCTATGATTTTTTGATAGGTTATGTTAAGTTATGTTATGTTATGCTAAGTTATGCTATGTTATGCTATTTTAGGTTACGTTATGTTACGCTTGTTTATTTTATGTTAGCTATGATTTGTTAGGTTATGTTAAGTTATGTTATGTTATGTTATGTTATGTTATGCTATGTTAGGCTATGTTAGGCTACGTTATGTTATGTTAGGCTAGGTTACGTCAAGTTAGGTTAACAAGCTTGAATCTTACGCTATGCTGTTATCTGTTACCCAGCGTTAACAGTGATCATGTTCTGTATACCAATCACGTGCAACATTCTTAGATCGCAAAATTCTGATCTGTAACGATGTGGTCGACATCGCTTTCATCGTCGACGTCTCACCTAGCGTTGAAGAGTTCGGAGTAAACGCGGGGTACTTCAACCTCTACGTCAAGGTCTTCCTCGTCAACTACGTCCGCGCCCTGCCTATCGGACTTGACAAGGTCCGGGTTGGAATGGTGACGTTCGACGAAACGGCGCAGCTGATATTTCCGCTAACGTCCAACGCCACGGAAATAACCGCGATGATCAACCACGTCGTGTACGGTAGCCCGGACGAGGAGGACGATTACGGAGGAGAGGTAGCGAAGCGGAACAAACAGAAGCACATCTCTAAGGGACTGGAATTTGTACGAACACAGGTTCTCAGTCCAAGGTCTCCGAAATACCGTGCGGAAGCCGCACACTTAGCGATCCTACTCACGGATGGCAGACCTTCTGGGTCTGACCGAGCGGCTACCATGGTCAGCGCGACGGAGATGAAGAAGCAGGGGGTGTTTCTCCAGGTTGTCGGGGTCACGCCGAAGGTGGACCTCGAGGAGCTGAGGCACCTAGCGTCGCCGGTGCCAGATTTCAACGCTGACGCGATGCCGAAGGACGTATTGAACGACACGTACTGGGTTGGCGGGGCCGTGTCCTACTTTCGAACGGTTGAATACCTGACGCAGGGTTTGGACGAACTGGTGGACCATCAGGCGAATACTCTCTGTCCCAGACGTATGTAGCCCCACTCCGCATTCATCCGTTTCATAAATTCATTCATTCATTCATTCATTCATCAATTCATTCATTTGTCACTTCATTCACCCATTCAACAATTTATTCATCCATTCATCAAGGCATTCATCCATTCATCAATTTATTCATCCATTCATCAGTCCATTCACCCATTCGTCAATTAATTCGCCCATTCGTCGATTCATTCACCCATTCATCAATTCATTCATCCGTTCATCAATTCATTCATCCGTTCATCAATTCATGCATGCACCAATTCATCAATGCATTCATTCATTCACTGATTCATTAATACTTTAATTCATGCATTCATCCATTCATTACCTCGGTCACTCACTCACTCCGGACTGATTTCAGTCATGAATTTAGCAATCGTAATCTCTAAATTTCTAAAGCTCTACTCTAAAGCTAAGCGCGTGGCAACAGCCTATTCATGAGCGCTGCGTCGTATCAGAGGGGTTGTCCAGAGTTGCCAATTGAAGGTCCAAGTACAGACCTTCAGCGCTTGAAGGAATATCGTTAGATATGAATGATAAACAGGAAAACTGCGTTCCGTTTACGGCCCATACTGTGGCTATAGTCATATGTACTTAACTTATCATGCCATATATATATATATATATATATATATATATATATATATATATATATATATATATATATATATATATATATATATATATATATATATATGGCACTGAATGTATACCGCCTTTTAGGTATCTGACAAAAGCGCTACAGCAGTGACTGTTCAACAGATCTAAACAAGTGTGTTTGAATATATATATATATATATATATATATATATATATATATATATATATATATATATATATATATATATATATATATATATATATATATATATATATATATATATATATATATATATATATATGGGTAGGGTTATCCAGGGTTTAGCGGGACACGTCCCTTTCTGGAGTACCCAATTCTGAGGGTCAAACAACTGTGTATTTTTCCTGTTTCATTTGATATGTTATTGCTGTTGGATGTCCCATAATAAAAATGGTTTGAATTTGAAATGAATTGAATTGATAAGAATTGTTACGATGTTATATACTTTTTTAACAGTGTTTATTAGATGTCTGTATAATGAGTGTATATACAGTAAAGTGCGATTGGCAATTGGTTGATAAAGAATATAGGGCCTACTCACCTAATTACTCACTTACATCAGCCGAGTTAAATTGCAATAAGAAGACGCTCCGTTTGATTTCAGAAAGGGTTCCGATGGTTTGCAACGATTACGCTGACGTTGTTCTAGTCATCGATATGTCGGAAAATATTCAAGCGCATGCCCGATTCACGAACTACTTCTCCCGATTTCTGCACGCTTTCCTCCTGCGCTTCATCCGCCTACTCAACATCCGGCCGGGTCGAGTTCATGTCGCAGCCGTAACCTACGCAGACTCCGGACAAATCGTTTTTACGCTGACCCCCGACGCCATCGAAGTTTACAAGAAGCTGAGCAACCTCAGTTACGAAAGCAACGGAACTGGCAAGAACCTCTCCGACGCTCTGTACCTCGTGAAGACGCACGTGCTCAACATCGACGCGTCCAACTATCGCCACGATTCGCTCAACATGATCGTCATAATCGGAGACGGTATCCGGACGAGCAATACCCCGAGTGCCCTGTCGTTTGCTAAGGAGCTCCAGCTGCAGGGGGTACTCGTAGTCACCGTACCCGTCACTCCTGGTCCGGATCAGACGGAGCTTGAACTGTTAGCATCGCCAGAGTCCGATCTTAACCGTCACGGAGCGACGGAGTCCGTTAGGAGTGGATTCGTCCAGATGTCACCCGGAGCTGTCGTTCCATCCGAAGTGGAAGCTGCTACGGTTGTCAATAAAGTGATACGAATTCACTCGTTGGTGCTGTGTGCTGACCTGAGCACGGCTGAAAGTGGTAAGACCGTTCAACCCTGAGTGGGACTCCTTAGCGTACCCGGTAATGTAATGTAAATATTTGCAATTCTCTGCTCCACACAAAAGCCACGTTAGAGAGACCAGCTTATTCACCGGAACTAGTGGTTGGGTCCAACTTGGGTGATACGTATTGAATTGTATCTGAACATTTAAAAAGCGCCTCTCAGTGTTCGGTAATCGGAGGCTCTAATCAGATAGCCTACGTCTGTGGCTCATGGAGATATGCAAGTGCCGCGCTGCTGCACCTTATATTCGACAACATCGTGCCTCTTCGTGTGTCGAACCATCCTCCTTGATCAGTCTCTCACTGCATCTGCGAACTGTTGCTTTTACGCTGTGAGGCAGACATTTACAAACTTTCATTCAAACGCACACGTTTAGATCTGTTGAACAGTCATTGCTGTAGCGCTTTTGTCAGATACTTAAAAGGCGCTACATTAAGTGCCAGTTCCAGTCTTGAAGAAAGGCGGAGGGCGTCGCTAATCATCTATGTAATGACACACAGCGTCGTTGACCAACAATTAACCAACCAAGGGTGTTACACGGGGTCCGCTCAGCAGATTCAAAGCCCCAATCGTCGGAGTACAGACCAAGCGCGCGCTACCGAATGAGACCTGATGCAGTATAAGGATAACAGTAACAAAAAGTCACACTCACAATGTCATTTTATTTAACTCTCTGTTACAGAGAATTGAATTAAATTCTCTTCAATTCTCTGTTACAGCGTGCTTCTATGAGCTGGATCATGGCATCAGCTGCGCCTTGGAAGGTATGACCCGGTGGTTCTACCGGAAGTCGTCGGACAGCTGCACGACCTTCGACTACAACGGATGTGGAGGAAATCCCAACAGCTTTTCCGACCAAGAGATGTGCGAGAAAACGTGCATCAAGAGCGACCTCTGTCTGGTAGAACTTCTTGTAGATTGGACTTTTAAGTTAAAATCAGTGTCAGTGTATTTATTTATTTATTTATTTATTTATTCCGGATATTTCTATAGCGCCTCTCGAAGTCTACTACTACTCAGAGGCGCTCCCTCTGATGTGCGATGTATGTATGTTGTATGTATGTATGTATGCATGTATGCATGTATGTGTATGTATGTGTGAATGTGTGTTAGTATGTATGCTTGTGTATGTATGTATTTATGCATGTGCATATGCATGTATGCATGTGTGTAAGTATTTACGTACGTATGTATGTATGTGTATTCATGTATGCATGTGTGTAAGAATGTACGTACGTATGTATGTGTATGTATGTATGTATGCTTGTGTGTATGTATTCATGCATGTGTACATGTGTATGTATGCATATGTGTATGTATGCGCGCATGTTTGTATGTATGTATGTACATAAACGTGTACGTATCAAGAACACTATCAACAGCAATTTCAAGGGCATTATCAGTAGAACTAACAATAGCGATATCAAGAACACTATATGCGGACTACAGTTAAGTGGTGGTGGATTTGCATTGAACTGTTACAGACGCAGCCTTGTTCGGAAGGCGAGCTGTGCGTCAAGTCTGTGAATGTCATCGACGGATACGCAAGAGATTGCATTAAAAAAGGTATAAATCTAATCAAATCTTACATAGAAAAGTTTCTTACAAGGGAGATCGTCCTTTACGTTAGGTTAACAAGCCTTATAAAGAGGCTGGTCAAATCTCTTCGTCTGCTATCGCTCTCGGTTTCAGTTTCGTTTTCAATTTCCGATAACAAACATTCTGTATAACTTCTTTTGGTATAAATTCACTAATAATAATAATAATAATAATAATAATAATAATAATAATAATAATAATAATAATAATAATAATAATAATAATAATAATAATAATAATAATAATAATAATAATAATAATAATAATAAACAATAGTAATAATACTTCTGAAGATTTCTATAAGCCTAACTTTTGTTTTCGTTTTGATGAGTTTGTTTCATGTTTTTTCTTATTGACCCCAGGCACACCGTACCCTTGCCCTCGACCTTCGTCGAACTGTTCCCTCGACTGCACCTACGGTCGAAGTCGAGACGGAGATGGATGCGAGGTCTGTCGCTGCAACCATCCCTGTGATGTACGCGGTTCGTTTTTCCCGTTCTCTCAGACTTCTCTCAACATCCGCAGCCTTTGTAATGATGGGTCATGTGCAATACGAGGCAATGCTCTTTAATGTGATGTAACCTAATGCTCTACGATGTAACGCTGGTAATGTGAATTAATAACAATAATAATAATGATAATAATAATAATAATAATAATAATAATAATAATAATAATAATAATAATAATAATAATAATAATAATATTTTCTTTATTTAAGCGCCTGCTAACAGCACTGCGCTATACAGTGAACATACATATAGTAGAAACGGCAGCCACGCAGGGCGCCTTACATTCATGCATACATAGAGTAGAAGCACATGATTACAGTTTTACAGGAGTCGAATATAACTGTTTATACTGCAGCTACAGGGCGCCATCAAGGCCTACTATTCATTTAACCACCTGCCACCTAGCGAGTGGAAGGCTGAATAAACCTTACGGGGTCTACGGGATTCGATCTTGGCACCTACTGCTCTTCACGCCAGTGTGTTACCTATTACTCTACGGACACCTCCCTAATAATCTAAGCTGACTTATCCATCTAATCCGAGTAATCTAATCATCTCCATCCTGATCCTATCCAATCCAATCCAATCCAATCTAATCTAATCTAATCTAATCTAATCTAATCCAGTCACTTCTGTAGCGCCTTTATCGTACTGTCCAAGACATCAGTAGACTCTGTTCTCTTCCAGCAAACTCCCAACCAACAATTCGTAATCCACAGACGAATCCAGGTCGAGAGTCGACAGCTAAACGCAGCGAATAGATAAAAGTATTTAAGTTGCGTGGCTTTAAATCTGGTATCGGTGACGTTATTATGTTGTTGTTTTTTTTGACCTTTTAGACCGTTACTTGTTCCAAAAAGGCGATATGTTCCGTTGGAATAATCTATTCAAGCGAAGTTCCGCCCGTCATACTTGGCCACATCGGAGAATGCGCCTGTGAGTTACGGTCCGCATGCTGCACTCATGGAAAACGGATAGCATGTAGCGGATAGTGTAGTATAGTAGTATAGTAACGGATAGTATGGTGTAGTAGTATGGTAACGGATAGTACAGATAGTTTGCATATTAGAATCTGGACAGTGTTACATTATCGGTAATTGGTCAGAAGTTTTGGAATTCATTTCTCAATTCTGTCCGTTCCGTCGAATCTCTTGTGTTGCTCAGGTCTAGACTTTAGTATTATTGGTTTCAACATGTTTACCTATTTTACGCGAACCCTGCATGACAATAGTGCATATATCTTAAATGACTTCCTAGATGGCCTACTTTATTAGACAAATTGCTTTAATTCGTTCGTTCATTCATTCAGCAGATTTACGAAGCGTCTTTTTGAGATAGGTCCTTAGAAGTGCCTCCAGATAGTGTTCCACGGCCAGCATAGAAGTTTTGCTGAGGTCGGCCCATCCTCCTGGAACAAGTTGCTTAAAACAACCTGCGACATGAACTCCTCAGCCTCTCTTTGCCTCCTTTCCTCCAACGCTTGAAGACCGATCTGTTCGATTGTGCATGGTTTCACTGTGTTTAGTCGGGAGCGCCTCTGATGAGTCTCTCTTGAAGTGGCGCTATATAAATTTGCAATTAGGCCTACCTTTACCAGAGGTAGATTCGTTACATGCCTGTAGCTGAAATTCCGAAATCCTAAGACAAGCGCTGCAAAGTGGGCACTACGCGAAGTTTGAACCACATGTGATCAGAAACGTGACTATATTTAGAAAAAAGTAAACATCAGCCAAATAGAGGTGCTATATAAACGCTTGGATGTCTTACATTACAGTGCATCGTATAACAAAATAATGTAACACGTTTTCTCTTTGCTGTTTTTTTTCAGTTACAGAAGGCGAAGTGCAACGTAATGCATTGAATCAATTCTCAAGTTATTGCAATTAATTTTACTCATTCTTATTAAAAACTCTTATTCGTTTTTATTGATGTTCATTCCATAAAAATTTATTGCTCACAATTAATAACAATTCTTTCTCGTCTTTAAAACAAATTATCACTCATATTTAGCATCTAATCAATCGCCTATTCATTCATAAATTAGATCATAAAAGATTTTAAAATCACGTATATTTTGAAAGATCGGTTCTCTAATAACCGAAGTTAAGCAATATCAAACCGATTAAATAATTTTTTTAATTAATTAATAGTCTTGATATTTAATTAATTAAATTATGAAGATTTTTAATTGATTAATTAATTATCGAGGTGATGAATAATGAGATTTTGAGATAACAAGATTTCGTTTGTTGTTTCTTGTCTAGATGAGAGCGCTGCCGGCAACTTGCTTTCTCAACCAGGTAGAGCAATATTCCACTTCAAACTTATCTCAAGATTTAACAGTTGCCGTCTCGGGACATGGTAGCCGATTGGTTAAAGCGCTTGCCTTGTAACGTGGAGAATACGGGTTCGATCCTCCTCCCTTGAGACGGTTACTGTGTAGGGACCTTGAACAAGTCCTTCACTCACAATTGCCCAGCGCCATCGATTGAAGTTAATATAATGTAGTGCATGATGAGGAATTGATATAATAGAAATGTTTACTGAGTTTTTACGTTTGAAAATTTAACATAGCTGCTAAAGTTTTATCGAAGCAAGGCGCTATAATTGTTCACGCTTCTAAATTCATGTTCAACCTTAGCAACAACGCTTTGACCTTTGACCTGACCTACTTGACACTGACCTCGCAACAAGACTGACCCAACAGTTCAGACCTTGCGGATTTGATATGGCGCCGGTGAATAAGCTGGTCTTTCTGACTGGGCTTTTACGTGGGTCTGAGAAATTTCAGAGTTTAACATGACATCACATTGAAAACAATTAAAACAGACCTTCTATCTATTCTTC
>OY744614.1:46221688-46249188 GCA_963556255.1 Allolobophora icterica | reverse complement strand
CAGGGCTAGCTGAAAGGACTGCTCTTCTTCTATACCTATTGCATACAGTTGATATTTGCGCTTGCGTTTACATAACAAAGACGTTCCGTTATTTCGCGAGTTACTTAATAAAAACTGGGCTGTATTATGACTTTTATGGAGGAATTTATGCCCTCGTTATGTTCGTATGTATATAATGTTCCTGTTGTCCTGTGTCGCCATCTAGGCTCATGCCTGTCCGGAAGGACTGGAGTGTGAGATGATAGACATGTCTCTGCTCTGTCCGGTCGAGACGCCTTGTCCTGGAATGACGACAATAAGATGCGTGGCGCCAACAAAAATGGGTAAGTTCTCACCAGTCGTAATTCTAACTTTCAGAAGGCGCTGTGCGTATGAACGGTATGACGCTAGCAAGCACGATGAACATGTAAGCAATATCGAGCCAGGTTAATGATTGACTGAACGAGTATCAAGATGCAACACACTGTACTGTGATACCCTACAATTAATTGATTAATTGTACTGTGATACCCTACAATTAATTGATATTGCTCACCTTCAGTGATTAATTAATTAATTTATTAAGTAATTAAATGCTCTCTGATATCGGGCTAATGTAAATCATGTGAAATGATGTGAAGTTATGTATCGAATGCTAATCTATTAGTGAATTAATTGGTGTTAATCAACTAATTAATTTATGCTAATTCTCCTGATCCTCTTCCCCTCTGCCTCTTTTCGTTAGACCGATTTAGTTGTGCGTGGTCTTCCATTTGTTTTGTCGGATCGGAAGCTCCTCTGGAAGTATACAGGGAATATTACAGGCGCTATATAAATTGATGTTTACGGTTACAGTTACACTGTAGTGCAATGCAAGACAATATATTAAAATACAATACACGGTACGTTGCGGTACATTACAGTGCCAAACGTCATACAATACAATACAGTCTAGTCAAGGGTATTGTTATTAGAGTATTTACGTGCTGCTGCATGCGGCTCCACACTACGCTATCGAGCAGCCTCTACAAAGAGATAAAAGCCAGGTCATGTTTCTGTCTGGTGGATTATGGTCTTTAGTTGTAGTCGATGTTTTGTGTGTTGTGATTGTGTTACGGCTTTTGTTCTCCGACAGAGAAGAAGTCTTATTGTACGTTCCACAGCGGAATCAGTTCCGACTTCGCGTTGGCCGTCGTCGATATGTCCCGTCAGGTCAAGTACGTCGTCGTCCGACAGATGCCCAGCGACAATCCAGAGTCACACTTCTTTTGGTACGAAGATTCCAGAGGTACTCTACGCTCCAAGTCGGATCAGTGCATCTCCGGTAAGCCGTTCCTTACCTTAGACCTTAGTCCTTCCACGCGCTTGTAGCGCATCGGGCGACACAGCTCCTCCACGTCATTCTGTCCTCTGCAGCTCCCTCAGCCTCTTCCCATGTCATCCCTCCGTCGTCCAGATCCTGTATGATTGTGGCTCGCCAGGTCTTTCTCGGCCTCCCACGTTTCCTCTTCCATCCCGATGGAGTCCAGTTCAGTGACTGCTTCGCGATTCTTTCACTATCTGATCTGTGCATATGTCCCAACCAGCGTAGGCGTGTTCTCTTCAACATATCCTCCATTTTATCCATAGCCGTTCTCTTTCTTATATCTTCATTCTTTATCTTATCCTTCCACGTGACCCCTAGTATCCTTCTCTGCCACCGGTGATGAGCCGCCTCTAATTTCTTCTGATTAGCTTTAGTCATAGGCCATGTTTCCGCTCCATACAGCAATGTTGTCAGGACCAAGGCCTTGTATAGTCTTGTCTTTGTTATGAGGCTTAGTCCTTTGTCTTTCCAAATGCTGTTTAGTCTTCCGAATGTGGCATTAGCCTTTCCCAGCCTAACTCTGATCTCCTTGTCGCAGCTTCCATTGTTTGCAAGTACACTGCCCAGATAGCAAAAGTCCTCTACCTCCTCTATCACATCATCCCCAACTTTGATGTTCTCTCTCGTCTTCGAATCTTCCCATTTTCCTACTTTCATGATCTTTGTTTTGGAGGTATTGATTCTCAATCCAACAAATCCTGCCTCTTTTTCCACTCTGCCCGTGAGTTCGCTCATTCCCTCCCATGAATCTTCCAGTAGCGCTATATCGTCTGCAAAGTCCAGATCTGCTAGCCTCTCGGCTCCTCTCCACTCCAAACCCCATCTTCCCTCTTCCGTGCTTCGCCTCAATACCCAGTCAATCGTTATCAGGAACAACAACGGCGATAGGATACATCTTTGCCGCACCCCCGTAACAATCTGGAACCACTCTCCCAGTCTCCCCTCCACTCTCACCGTGCATCTGCTTTCTTTATACATCCCCTTTATGATGTCTATGATTTTTCCTGGAATTCCATATTGTGCGAGAATGTTCCACACCGCTGGTCTCTGGACGCTGTCAAAAGCCTTTTGAAAATCTATGAAGTTGACAAGTATATATACTCATTAAAGGGATTATAAGGACAATAACGAAATCCCACTATTTAGCACATACTGATGAACTATTTAAAAAATTGGGCATACTGAGGTTAGATAAATTACTTGAATACCAAATAGGGATTTTTATGTACTCCTCAATCAATAAGCTACTGCCACCGGAATACTCGTGTCTCTTCACTATGAACTCGCAGATCCACCACTATGCAACAAGGAGGGCCTCCAACTTAAGAGTGGCTTTTGCAAGAACAAATATTAGGAAATTCTCTTTAGCATGTACAGGTCCCTCAATCTGGAACTTAATACCAAAGCACATAAAAGACCGTCCTAATTTAAATACATTCAAAGGTCACTTAAAGAGCTGGCTATTGGGTGATAGGGATCAACTGCGGCACCAGCACTGGTTAAACATCTCATAATGAATAAGCTAGCTGGCTTGCATACTGTGTTAAAAAAGGTCATTGGTAGTATCTGTTTAGATGGCATGACTACGAAACTCTTTTCACCGCCATGTTACGGTATGTTATGTATCAATAGTAATAAGGGGACCCTTCCTAGCGGGACTTCATCCCTTCTGGGTCTCCTGTTGCGTCCAAATGATCTCCACACGACGTCGTAACACAGAACATACCCAACTTACATCATAGGTAAATTCAACACCCTGGTATAAGCCAGGACTTGGTCAAGTAGCCCAGTTACTTAGGGTGCTGATTGAGTCCGTCAAGTTGCTAAGTTGGTACTGGTTTTAACTGTTAACTGTGGTGTATCTTATGAATCATATGGTTCAATTTGGGTTTAAAAAAATACAACTGTCACTTTATGAATATTTTGTACAATCAATGTGGACCAATAAAGTGTTATGTTATGTTATGTTATGTATTTCCCGCCACGCATTTCTCTATAATCTGTCTCAATGTGAAGATCTGGTCACTACAGGATCTGCTCTTTCGGAAGCCCGCCTGTTGTTGCCTAAGTACGGCGTCCACCGCCCCTTGTATTCTTCTCAAAATTATGCTGGCTAGGACTTTCCCTGGTATGGAGAGTAGCGTTATTCCTCTCCAGTTATTGCAGTCACCAAGGTTTCCTTTTTTCGGGATTGGTATAATAATCCCGTCCCGCCAATCTCTTGGCACCTCTCCAGTGTTCCATATCATGTTGCACAAGTTCGTTAAGATTTTAATCATCTCTCTTCCTCCATTTTTCAGCAGCTCTGGTTGTATATCATCGATCCCTGCTGACTTTCCATTTTTTAGCCTTTTTACTGCTTCCTCTACTTCCTTCTCCGTAATACTGTCCAGGTCTATATCCAAGGTTGTCAAACCCTGGTCATGTGTGAAGTCATGTGCTGTCTCTGGCTCAGGACAATTCAAGATCTTGTCAAAGTGCTCCCTCCATCTTGCCGCTTGTTCATCATGTGTTCTGAGCGTATTCCCCGCATCGTCTCTGATGGGTATCCTCTGTGCCACCTTGCCTGTAATTTCCTTTGTTATCTTGTATAGTGTTTTGGAGTCTCCTCTCTTTGCCGCAATCTCCGCCTCCTCCAATCGAGCCTCCACCCATGCCCTCTTGTCCTTTCTACAGCGTTTCTTAACCTCTTTATCCTTCTTTCGATATTCCTCGCATATGTTTTCCGTATCCTGACCTCTGTTGTATGCCTGTTCTCTCCTGCCTTTGAGCTCTCTGCGCTCATCGATTGCTCTCCATGTATCCTCCCCAATCCACTTTTCCTTCCTTGTTCCTCTCCTCGTCCCAATAACATCCCGTGCCGTGCTTGTGATCGTATTCTTTATCCCCTCCCATCTCTCCTCCAACGTCTCATGCTCCTGTTCTCCAGTATTTCGAAGCGGTTTTTTAATTCCAGCTGGAACTTTTCCTGAGTCTCTTTTTTATTCAATTTGATTACATCCAATGCCTTGTGTTCCATTCTTCCGGTCAATTTTTTCAATTTAAGTTTTAGTATTGCGATGACCAAGTGGTGGTCTGAAGCAGCATCAGCCCCTCTGTACACCCTGACATCCTGCAGCGCCGTCGCCCATCTCTTGGAGATGCAAATGTATAGAACGTTCCAGTCGACTGATTACGTGGTAAGGTTAGGTAAGATCAGAGAAGGTAAGGTAAGGAATGGTAAGGTATGGTATTGTATTGAGTGGTAAGGTAAGATACGGTACTGTAAGGTAATGTACGTAGGGTATGGTAAAGTGTGGTAATGTATGGACTATGGAGTGGTAAAGGTAAGGTAAGGTAAATGATCTTGTAAGGTAGGCCTAATGTATGGTGTGATAAGATGATGTAACTGCAAAAATTTACAGCAGCACTCTAACAACATGACAACCGTTGCTCACTGGTTGCATCGCTTGACAACGTACTGAAAGAGAGAAACCTTCAGAATGTTGAGTATACGCAGCATCCCAAATGCATGATGAATTGAATCATTGTTATCATTGTTTGTTTTTGTTATTGTTACCGTCGTTTTCATTGTCCATGTTATTGTTACAGTTGTCGTTGTTGTTGTTGTTGTTGTTGTTGTTGTTGTCGTTGTTGTTGGTGTTGTTGTTGTTGTTGTTGGTGTTGGTGTTGTTGTTGTTGTTGTTGTTGTTGTTGTTGTTGTTGTCGTTGTTGTCGTTGTTGTTGTTGTTGTTGTTGTTGTTGTTGTTGTTGTTGTTGTTGTTGTTGTCGTTGTCGTTGTTGTTGTTGTTGTTGTTGTTGTTGTTGTTGTTGTTGTTGTTGTTGTTGTTGTTGTTGTTGTTGTTGTTACAGTTGTCATTGTTGTTGTTGTTGTTGTTGTTGTTGTTGTTGTTGTTGTTGTTGTTGTTGTTGTTGTTACAGTTGTCATTGTTGTCATTGTTGTCATTGTTGTTGTTGTCATTGTTGTTGTTGTTGTTGTTGTTGTTGTTGTTGTTGTTGTTGTTGTTGTTGTTGTTGTTGTTGTTGTTGTTGTTGTTGTTACAGTTGTCATTGTTGTTGTTGTTGTTGTTGTTGTTGTTGTTGTTGTTGTTGTTGTTGTTGTTGTTGTTGTTGTTGTTGTTGTTGTTGTTGTTGTTGTTGTTGTTGTTGTTGTTGTTGTTGTTGTTACTGTCATTGTTTCTGTATTTTTCTGCATTTATTAAGCGATACTATCCAATGACCAAGCACCAATCGATGGCGCTGAGCAATTGTGATTGAAAGATTTGCTCATGGCCCCCACACAGTAGCCGTCTCACGGGAGGAGGTTTGAACCCGTACTCTCCGCGTTACAAGGCGAGCGCTCTGACCAATCGGCTACCGTGTCCCACGGTGCATCTTCTTACAATGTACTGACTGTTTCTCTAGATGGAATTCCGATGCGGCTTGTGAAATGCGACGTGGCACCAGTCAGGTGGTTCTTCGACACAGAGCTCAACGTCATCCGGACCGAGAAAGACGCCGAACAAAAGGTCAAGGCCATAGCGGTCAACGAACAGTTGGCCGAAAGCGAGCAGAAGATTTCGATTCCTAAGCATCTCGTAGTCACCGAAGACTACCTGCGAAACATCGGGCAGCAGACGCACGAAGCCACGTGGACAAAGGAATGCGATTGAAGAACACGGCCGTGTTCAAGACATATCAGGAAGTTTTTTTTTATGAATGTGCTATTATGGCAGACGCAACGAGAGAAGAGCGTGTTGTTGCTTGTATACTAGTCTTGATTGTATGAGCGTCGAAGACAGCTGGAATTAAATTTCAAGTCCTCGAGTGTAGGGCCTCGTTCTTTTTTTTAACAGAGAGGCTTCTTGTTGTGAACGGGTAAAAATCAAAGCAATATCTTCACCGCTACAAATGTTTTGTGAGTATGTATGCACGTATGTGTCGATACGCTTAATGTAACGCGTTGTTGTTACTCACAGAAGCGACTGTGAGTGGTCCACTTTCGACGCTAGATATCGCCATTGTCAGCATTTTTCCTCAGCGTCACTCTCAGATTAATTAGTTAATTTTTATACAATATGGGCCTAATACAAAAAGTTGGCATAAATTATTTTTCCAAATCCTCTCCAAAGGGCAAACAACCAACCCTTTCAACGCAAAACATTTGCACTCTATTTTGATTATAAATATCTTACAAGCGTACACCAGTATTAGCCATTCCAGCGACGTCATAAAGGTGCTTCAAGTCTTGGCAGTTCTCGAATTTTCTCAGAATCCATCTACTTGAACGTGAGTCTGCTAGTTACCTTGCTTGTAAAATGCATAGCATAGTTCTTCCTCTGCAAGCATTTTCGATTTCGACATATGCACAACCGAGATTTTTTAGCCTACTCGAGATTTTAATTTTGCCTTAATGACCATTGATCTACTATATAGGAGATTTCGAATCTGGCTTATTCACTGAAATGATCTGCTATGTAGGAGCTTTCAATTTTGGCTTACTGACAAATGATCTACTATATTGGAGATTTGGATTCTCGCTTTCTGACACCTGCCTGATCAACTATGAAAGAAATTTCAAATCTGGCTTTTACTTGAACAATCCCTTTCGACTTGCACACGAGTTCTAGTTGTCTGCAAATTCTTTAGATAAATCAACTCGACTTAAAGACGACTTTTCCTCTTTGGCTCATCGACAGATTATCCCTTTCGACATAGTTATCCGTAGATGATGTCTTTTTCCTTAACTGTTGATTATCTTTTTCTTCCACTTTTCCGGACTAAAACTGCTCCGACGAGAAAAAATATTCCAAAGACGAGCATCATGTATCCAGCACCTGTTCCATTCCCTCGAATAACTAAAATCAAAGCAACTAGTCGGTTTTAACAGGATCAGCATAAATAATATAACTAAACAAAGATAATATAAAATAATTTATAAATAATAGTAATAATAGTAACAATAATTATTATTATTATTTATTCATTTATACATGAACCGCTTTGACTGTCTCAGAAATAACTAAGTGCGAAACAATTATTGACTGCCAAGCTACAACTGCCTTGCCTTATGTTTCTCACCTCACATTGCCCTGTCTTGTCCTACCCTACCCTACCCTACCCTACCCTACCCTACCCTACCCTACACTACCCTACCCTACCCTACCCATTAAGTAGCCCACCATAACCTGTATTATCCTACCCTACTCGCGATGGTTGTGCTTGCATCTGGGCAGCCCTCTTCAAGATCTACGGCTGAGTATTTGTTAAAGCCACCTTATGTCATCCTCAACAAGCAATCTGTTTCTTACCTTTTTTAAAAATGAATTGTCGTTTAAGCTTGCATTTGACACGCAGTCACGTAACCGCGGCGAGCCCCCCACTCCCCAGAAAACACTTTGCGACCCCCTGGAGGGTCGTGACCCACAGGTCGGTAACCACTGCTCTACTTAGATCAATATTCTTAGTATCAACTCGAGCCAATCGAGTCTTCGGACTTTCCTTTTGAAACAGTTTTCCGCTACGCTTAAGTACTCTTGCATTTTACTCCGTTCTGCAAACATTTTCAAATTGCTCTAAGACCTCCTCGTTTAGATAAGCTGGCTGGTCATACGTGCAGCGATTGCTAAAGCACTATATTACTTCTCCTATGACATAGTTACATGACAAGAAGAAGAGCAGTCCCTTAAGCTAACCCTGAGACAGCCGAGAGTATGAAGTGTTAGCGACTTCATTTTCTTAGCATCGGCGTAGGACAACGGGTGGCCAGTCCTTTCCGTCACCGTCTCATCTTCCCACCGACAGTGTACGGTCAGTGTACTCGTTATAGCTGAGTCGGCTAGGGGGTGCAATTGGGGCAGAAATCTCGAAACAAATTTCTGCCCTGAATTTTGAACCCCCGACATCTTGGCACTCTAACCACTACACTATCGCGCAGTTTTCTATACGTACACGAACACTTACTAATTCTCAATATTACGTCAACAGTAATTCATGAAATGCTGTCTCCTCGGCTTCCCCTCCCCGGATTCTGACCTGGCACCAAAAACGGGCCAAACAACCTGGCTATAATAATGCGGACATGATTGGATATAGTGGCGGCGAATAAGCTGGTCTCACTGACGCGGCTTTTGTGTGGCGCTGAGAAATTTCGAAGAATTACATTACATTACAATGACATCACTGACTGTGTTTGACGGATCGACGTACCTGGACTGGACTTAAGGTAGTTGCAATCACAGTTTCCGTAGCACGGACAGAATGCTCCGTACTTTTCGTAGGCATTCTCCCGTACGATCTTCATGCACCAGTTCAGGGCAACCGCATTGGTGCAACCGCCCCCAGTCAAGGTGCTTTGGATGTCGATTAGGTACGTTTTCAGAAGCCTACAGTATTACATCAATAGTAATCATGAAATTACAGAAATAGTAGGCTAATCATGAGAGTATATCAATAGTAATCATGAGATTTCATCAATAGTAATCATGAAATTACAGAAATAATAATCATGAGATTACACCAATAGTAATCATGAAATTACAGAAATAGTAATCATGAAATTACATCAATGGTTATCATGAAATTACATCAACAGTAATCATGAAATTACATACATTATAATTCTAAACATTACGTAAATAGTTATCATGGAAAATACATTGATAGCAATTCGCTAAAATTACTTGCAAAGTAATCCTTGAATTACGTCAACAGCAATATGATAAGTACATTAGTATCTTAGAAATTGCTTCAGTAGTTATTCTTTAAACCATAGAACTTCCCTTTTTCAAATACCTCATCCACCATAGACTGTCTCTCTGTCTTAGCGGACTGTTCTGCCGGATATTTACCTAATTAGTGCTTGGTTTTGGCGCGCCATCGGTTGGAGCCTTGTGCATTAGATACCGGCCATTAGAAGCTATAAATTATAAGTTCATTTAAGGTTATCCATTTGAAACAAATGAATTGTGTTCCGGTCGTGATGAGCAGTGATGGGCACTAAACTATTTTTTAGTTAAACTAAAACTATTTTCCAACTAAAAAAAATAGTTTAACTAAAGTTGGCAACTGATTTTAGAAATTAGTTAACTAAACTAAAAAGTAGTTAAACTTTTTCCAACTTTTTCCAACTTTTTACGACAAACATTTTCACAATAAAAGACGTTAAGTGAACTGTAATAATGCAGAGCGTCAATGACAATTTCACCTTCAAACTATGCAATGTGTACTCCTCTGGCATACAGTTACATGTGTACTGTAAGTAGTGTATGAATTTGAAAACACAGGCTAATAGCCTGTGTTTGCAAAACCATGCAGTGTTAAAATGTTATTTTGCTGACAGTGTTCAATGTTCACTGTGGAAAATAGTTGCATATTGCTGATTTTGTTAGTTAAACTTTTTAGTTACCAACTTAAATTTTTTAGTTAAACTATGGTTTTAACTAAACTATTTTTTTAGTTAAACTTCTTCCTTAACTAAAATTTTTTAGTTAAACTAAAAGTTAGCAACTTTTTAGTTAACTATTGCCCATCACTGGTGATGAGTAGATGATTTGAAAAGCGAAACCGACTCGGAAAGAGTTCAC
Source organism: Allolobophora icterica (assembly GCA_963556255.1). Classification (NCBI taxonomy): domain Eukaryota; kingdom Metazoa; phylum Annelida; class Clitellata; order Crassiclitellata; family Lumbricidae; genus Allolobophora; species Allolobophora icterica. The sequence goes on along the minus strand of OY744614.1, from coordinate 46,239,279 downwards.
TCACGCACAGAATTTCGATACTTGGTTCTGATCAGCGATGACTGCCAGATTAGCATCTCTGTCACTTATCCATTTCTTATGGAAGTTCTCCGCTTTTGGTCGAATTTCCTCACTCAGGATACACTGTCGAAGAGTTGAGCCAAATTCTGCGCAGTTTTGTCAAACATCGCAAATGCAGATGAAATTTAACCGGCGTTTTAGTCGAATTCTTCTATATTTCGTCGAAAATAGGCACAGCATAAAAAAATATTAGAATTTAACCAAATTTTGAAGTCTTGCCACCAGGGGCGTCTACACCATACAAACCTTGGAGCAAATGCTCCATCCAAGAAATAGGGGGGAGATCTGTCAGTGTGTGTGCCACCATTTTAGGGAATGCAGGAGGAAGGGGAAAGAAGAGGGGGGAAGAGGAAGTTGCTCCAGTGACTTAGGGGGGATAGACGCCCCTGCTTGCTGCAAAAGAAGAAAATAGGATCCAAGCAGTTGGAATGAGAATAAATGCAACGGAGTTATATTTTGTTTGTTCTATATATAGTTATATGAATTCGAATTATTATTAGCTAAAAACTTAGTTAAACAATAGTTAAAAAGTAAAAGATTTTATACAGAATATCGCATATCGTAGATCGTGTGTCATGTATCATGAATCATCTATCATACAACATATCACACTACGTAACATCATAGTTATAATATCATGCTGTATCATCTTATGACATAATTACTTTCACTGTGAGGTTTTACAAAAGGCGCTACAGAAATCGTCAGCTCTGTCAATTTCTGATGTTCATCGAGGTGTGTAGCAAAACGGGCGATTGTATTTTACCACACCCTACTTTTATCATCATCGTTATCATCATCATCATCGTTGATGTCGTTGTCATCATCATTTATTTTACAGATACTGAATTACAGAATGACGTCATTTCAATTAATCACAATTACAAACTCCGGTAGTGGAGCGTAGTAGGCCTAGATAATTAGCGAACGATTTATATTGCGTCATTATTCAGAAACTAACGTTGTTGTCTGTTTTCGCTGCATACGTCATAGACGAAGCTGACGGCAGCTGTGGTGACGTCACTGACTTCGGTTGCCCCGCCTCCTCCTGTGTCGTCATTGAGGCAAGTCTGCGCTTTGCTGAAAGATCAGACGACAATGGAAAAAGCGTTGCCAAGGGCAACAGACCTTAGTTCGGATTATCAGGAGTAAATAATAGTTCAATCGTGTTTGAAAGATTGTTTTTACACTAATAAGCAATGTTGTGTTAGTATTGTATGCAACACATGGGAAACATAATAATATAATATAATATAATATAATATAATATAATATAATATAATATAATATAATATAATATAATATAATATAATATAATATAATATAATATAATATAATATAATATAATATAATATAATATAATATAATATAATATAATATAATATATAATGCATTTTTATTAAGCGCCACTATCTAATGACTAAGCATCAATCGATGGCGCTGAGCAATTGTGAGTGAAGGACTTGCTCAAGGCCCCTACACAGTAACCGTTTCAGTGGAGGAGTATCGAGCCCGCACTCTCCGCCTTAGATGGAACGCTCAACCAATCGGCTACCATGTCCCAGCGTGTGTGTGTGCGCTTGTGTAGGTGTATGTATGTATGTATGTATGTATGTATGTGAGTGTGGGTGTGGATGGTGGTGAAGCTTACGAGCAGTTGGACCAGAAGTCTTCGTCAGTGATGTGGAGAAGGAAGAAGTCGGAGTCTTGTTTCCAGACTTGTGACATGAACTTCTTGACGCACGGTGACGTCCCAACGCAAGGATAGGAGAACTCGCTCTTAGCCGCTGATGCTGTTCAATGTTCAAATAACAACGAAGAATTACGGATAATTTTAATCATATAACGTAACCCGCTCTCAGCTCTGTCTCTGTCTCTGTCTCTGTCTCTGTCTTTGTCTCTGTCTCTGTCTCTGTCTCTGCCTCTGCCTCTGCCTCTGCCTCTGCCTCTGCCTCTGCCTCTGCCTCTGCCTCTGCCTCTGCCTCTGCCTCTGCCTCTGCCTCTGCCTCTGCCTCTGTCTCTGTCTCTGTCTCTGTCTCTGTCTCTGTCTCCGTCTCCGTCTCCGTGTCTCTGTCTCTGTCTGTCTGTCTGTCTGTCTGTCTGTCTGTCTGTCTGTCTGTCTGTCTGTCTGTCTGTCTGTCTGTCTGTCTGTCTGTCTGTCTGTCTCTCTCTCTCTCTCTCTCTCTCTCTCTCTCTCTCTCTCTCTCTCTCTCTCTCTCTCTCTCAGTCTCTCTCTCTCTTCTTACCTATCCTTCGCTTGCCATCTCTCCTGCAGCTCTCAACTCACTGAAGACCGAATAAGTCGGTCTCCCTGACGCGGCTCTTGTGTGGCGCTCAGAAATTTCGGAGATTTACATTACATTACATACACGAGGCTCCCTCGATTATTTTCGGCAGAGACATTCCCTCGTAGCCAACACTAAACGACACGAACATATAACTCAAACTGAGTGAATGAATGAATGAATGAATGAATGAATGAAGGAGTGAATGGCTGCCTGGATTACTTAGTGAATGTATGAATGAATTAATTAATTAATTGATGGCTGACTGCCTTATTGATTGAATGAATGACTGGCTTGCTGAATGAATTACTTTATGAATGAATATATGGCTGAGTGAATGAATGAACGAACGCATTAATCACTTTATGAAAAATTGTAATCTATTAGTGGATGTTAGTATAGTTGCTAGCAACAGCTCTGGTGCAATATATTGTCAACATCAAGTAGGATCATGGCACGTATCTGAAAATTTTATAGCGCATTCTGTAGCTCTCAAAGACTTGATGTAAATGCCCATTGTTTAAAGGCACCATTGTCGTTTCCGCTTGGATGTTCACACAAGGAAGTCGTGCGTAAACGAAATCAGTCAACCGCGACAGAAAGACCCGGGAAGTCATGCCCGAATTATGTAGAAATCAATAAAGCGTAACAAACAACCTCCTGCAGTGCTGAAATGATTCTCAACTGTTCAGGCAATAGTCAAACCACAGGACGCCACCAGCATGTGCACCCGCAAAAGAAATTTTTTGATTTTGAATGAAAAGAGGTCGTGCAACAATCCTACCACATACACGCCCAGTTAGATAGATTGCTTAGAGCGTGCGTTCTTCTGACTTGACGCAGCGCTCGTGAATAAGCTGGTTCCCTGCGCTTGGCTTTCGAGTGGCGCTTTAGAAGTTTGGAGTTTACGTCCCAGGCACCTTTGTGCATACGCTTCTAGGTTGTCGCTTCTTTCAGAGATCTGAATCCCGGACTAGCTCGGTCCGTACACTGGGACCTTCAATGGCGTGGCACCCATTCAAATGGACAGAAGTGGTGAAGGATCCCACCCAATCGATTCATTGAAAGACGAGCAGGGTCGAAGAAATCGGTCGCTCTAGCACGGTACGTACACGGGGACCAGAAAAATGGCGTGGCACACATTCAAAGAGGCAGAGGTGATGGAGGATCTCACCCTATCAATTCATTGGAAGATGAGCAGGGTCGAGGCCATAGGGGTGCTACATAATTTACATGTATGTATGTTTGTTGTTATGCATGCATACGTATTGCGAGTGTTCTTGTTACATGTATGCATGTATCCATCCGATATAGCGCCATTTAGTGCTTCATAAAAGGGCTACAAGCACACATACATTTGCACATACACACATATAGATAGAAGTGGCGCCACCTACCGTTTTCCAATGCTAGCGTGAGCACAAGCAATGCACAGAGAAAGAGTTTATGAAAGTTTTCCATCGTTCCATCGTTACCTTCCACGTAACTCAGCTCGATTTGTTTACCTACAACTACACGACGTCTTTAGGTTAAAGGAATGCTGTATTGAACTGATAAACACCACTCGTTATAATATGTATGTAGAAGAAGTGATGTCTCATTCATCACTAGGTCAGTGTCGTCGTCATCATCGTCATTATCATCATGATCATCACCACCACCATCATCATCAGGATCATCTTCATTATCATCATTATTATCATCATCATCATCGTCGTCGTCGTCGTCATCTGTATCACTGTATTCTACTCGCTGTAGTAGTTGTCTTCGTTGATCGTCATCATCATCATTTTTGTCGTCGTTTACACGTCATCATCATCGTTATCGTCGTTGCATAAGTGAGATAATATCGTGAAACATATTTCATATGGATGAGATATATGTTATGTAAACGCATCACGTCACATTACTTCACATCCCATCACTTCACACAACACAATGTCATTCCCATTACATCCCATTACATCACATTACATTACATTGTCTGAGTTAATACCTGAAATTGACCACTAAATGATTATAATAAATAGTAATGATAAAACGATTTGCATAGCGCCGTAGCACAGCCAAGGTCGAAGAAGAGGGCGCTGTACATGAGTTCAAGCAGTCAATGACGGTCATATAATACTTTGATATATGATATGAAAAACATGTTACTACGCTTACCTATACAGGTGAGATAATGTTTCTTTAACAGCCGCTCAGGTAACAACAACGGTTCTAATACCCACCGAATCGCACAGGTGTCACGAATGCCTATAAATATATAGGCTACATATGAATTCTCGTGTATACCCTAAGCTTAGAACTTTCTCGATTTCATATTCTGAGTATAATATATAGGACTGCAGCTGAATAATCCCGCAATCAGGGTTTGATACTCTCCACACGGCAGGAACAATGTCACAGTCGGCTACACTAGACCCAGGACGAAAGTACTCTTGCTTTGAGTAACGCTTGTTTGGGATTCCCCTCTTTTAGGCCTATATATAAATCCACACAAACAAACTAACGCACGCACAACTACTTTTCGTGACACTTGAAATATGTAACATATTATAATTCACTCATAGACTACACACTTGCATATGCACTTAGAATACATACGAATAGGCCTACAAATATGCCCTATAAAAGTGATAAGTGGAAATAGGCATATATATGTATATATATAATTATATATGCATATATACATATATATATATTATAGATATAGTGAACGCGCTTAAAATATTCTAGCACGCAAGCGCCACAGCAAGAAAAAACGAACCATAATCACATTAACTGTTCATATATATATATATATATATATATATATATATACATATATATACATATTGTGAATGTATATACAGATACACGTAATAGGAATATATATATATACCTAAATCGTTCTTATTTTATGACTCAACGGCCCGTAACCGATTCGCTTCAACGAGCACACTAAGTCTTTTCGCGAGGACCAACCCTAGCGACATATTATACGCAGGCAGATTTGAGCATAATATTATACTCGTCTGTATTCACTGCACGTATTTTCTAATCTGAACTGCAGACATGAAACTGTGAGTAGGTATCCGTGATGATAATCATGAAGATGATCATGATTATGACCATGAAGGTTTTTAGCGGCGTGGATCAATGTTAATCCTTCACGTCCTTTGGTATGAACCAGTGATACTTGCCCCTAAATACCTCTCTGACCTTATGCGGCAACCTCTCTCTGCAACTTCTGCTCGTCCTTTGCGCTCCACTGGTCGTCTTGATCTCTTTGTCCCTCGTACTAGGACCACTCTGGCACAACGTCGAGCTTTTGCTGTAACAGGTCCCTCTGCCTGGAATGGTCTTCCATCTTGACTTCGAACTAAACTCATGATGGGAATCTCCCCTGCATCTACTCGCTTGCTCAAGACGTTTCTGTTTCCACGGGGCTCATGCACTGAGGGCGACTCTGAATAGTTTATACTGCGAGAGGCGCCTTATAAATTACCAGATACGATACGATACTTATTTATTTTCTACAAGTACCGCATAACTATTTTGTATAAATATTTCAATAATAATAATAACCAACAACGCATTAACGATCTTTCGTCGCGTTGTTACGGTTGTGTCTCAAATTTCGGCCGAGCATATCAATCAAAAGCAAGACATACAACAGCGTTCTTCACCGCCGCACCTCTTCACCGAATCAGCTCTAGTCCCAGCAGACACACCGTTAATTCGCGACCGAAATTAGCCAAAGTTCCTCCACTCATAAGAATCCTCTTAACACTAGAACCGTATCGTTTGCTCTCCATTCTGTTCTCATATCCATCCACTGTCGAACGTTCGCTAAAACTTTCGGGTGCACTTCGCGATCCCTTATTATCGCTCACAACGCCGAAACCGCGTGCTAGCGGTCCGCTGATGTTGTTAACGCTCGGGGTGAAGAGTATGTCCTTCCTCGCCGCTTGGTGGCCGTGTCCGTGGATGACCTTGTCTCTGGAAGGGTCGAATGTAGGGGTCGCTTCGGTCAGCTGATCTTCCTCGGTGTCGTAGTAGTCGAGGTCGTAGCCAAGGTCAAGGTGAAGGTCGAGGTCGTCGTAGTTGGTGTTAGAGGTCTCATCGGTTGGTGATGTGATGCCGTGAGGTGGCGCTGGAGTCGTCTGCGTGCCGGTGCGCATGACCGGAAGGTGATCGACGGCTGTCGAACAGTATTCTGGGAAGGGAAACATATATACCGGATATTTGTAGCCCGAGATCGAAGTAGCGATAGATAGATAGTTAGATAGACAGACAAACAGACAGACAAAAAGACAAACAAACAGACAGACAAACAGACAAACAAACAGACAGGCAGACAGACAGACAGACAGCTTGGTGACAGATAGATAGATAGATAGATAGATAGATAGATAGATAGATAGATAGATAGATAGATAGATAGATAGATAGATAGATAGATAGATAGATAGATAGATAGATAGATAGATAGATAGATAGATAGATAGATAGATAGATAGATAGATAGATAGATAGATAGCCTATGGTGGGTAGCTAATTATTTTTAATTAACAAGTTACTTCTAAGGTGCCAGCGGAGAAGACGAACACCTCTGCTAGAAACAGTTTTTCCGCTCTCTCTCAGTCGCACCTGCTGATAACACTGATATCATACGTCTGTATTCGAAAATGCACTAATAGCAATGACCAGACGATCTGAATGAGATATCTCTTAGGACTGTTTAACCTTAAACCCATCGTACCATTTCTGACGATCGAGTAGGAGGACGAGGATGAACCCTCGCGTGCGTTCAAGTGTTTGTTGCAACTGTCGTCTATTCCAAACAGCAACGACGAATCTTTGTCGCTTCGAAAACTCTGAATTGTAATTGTAAATGTAATTAAGACAATTTATATAGCACTGTTGAAAGCAAGCTACTTCTAGGATACTTCACACAAACACACGCGCTTCATAAATCTTAATATAATAATAATGACGACGACGACGATGGTAATAATAAAGTAGTCATTTATGCGTTTATTGATCAGCGTCTGCCAGAAAGTATGTTGTTCCTGGTACATGTCTTGTCTTTGGCCGGCGTTCGTTCACAGTTGCCGGTCCCTCCATTTGAAACTCTCTACCTGCTCATGTTCGCAATTCTCTTAGCGAGACTTTCTTTCGCTCTAGACTGAAAACCTACATGTACCTCTTCCAGTCTATATATCCCTATGGATCTTAATGGCTGCCCGGCTTCAATGGCACTTCTGAACTTTGTAAGGAGGGCATTATCAAATTACAGTTGTATTGTACTGTATTGTATGGATCTACGAATGTAGATCCATACAATTCGAGAGACACACCTGTCATACCATACAGTCCTCCGTGCCCACCTTCACGTGGTGCGGACTGTTGGTACCCTTCCAATGGAAGTACCCTTCCAATGGAGGGGGGACGAACGGGCACGGCAGGCAAAACCAGGGGAAGGCAATGGCAAACCACCCCTGTTAATATGCCAAGAAAATCGTCATGCGACACTTCAAACCGCGCCGATCGTCGCTGATGGTTGGACTCCCAGGCCGGAGCGCTGATGGGACTCCCAGGCCGACACGCGACTCAAGGGCTACTAGTACTGGGGAAGTAGCAAGACGGCAATGGAGACGGTGTTTCATGGCGATCGCTAGGGCTCCTAGAGCCGACAGCACAAACAAACAAAACGAATGTATGGAGGCGTGTACAATTATATAACCTGTTAGATCTTGCAAAACTGATTGCACAGGATTAGAATGCTTCTGATTTGCAAATTGGCTTAAATTACAACGAGGAACTATAAACTTAAGTTCCATTGAAGATTAATTCATCTGTCAATGCATCAATGCATCAATTCATCCACGCTGTATTAATTCAAGATTAATTCATCTGTCAATGCATCAATGCATCAATTCATCCACGCTGTATTAATTCATGCATCCATTCATCCATACATTCATTCATCTATGCATCCATTCACCCACTCATCCATGCGTTCGTTCACTCATCCATTCATCCGTGCATCCAAACTGTGGCTTCAGAAACAAATGACTTACAAAGCATGTCAACGCATCGGTTTCCTGGTCCCGTGCGATCACATAGGATTTCTCGTTCTTCGACCAGACAACGAGACATTCGAGAGACACACCTGTCAAAAACACAAGGAGTGGGGAATGCGATTTTAAACCCCCGTGGGCATTCGCGTAGGGAAGTATGGGGTATCCATAACCCCTTCTTCACACTTTTCAGGCCTATTACACAAACTCCTAACCTGTAAGAACCTCATACACTGTTATCTTACTGATAAAATTATTGAAGTGTGCAATCAATTTTTTTTAAAGTACCTATTCAAACGGTTTTTATACACACAACACTGAAATAGTTTGATAATTACATAATTGTAATTGTAATTAGTAACTTCTATTGCGCCTGTGTCTAATGCACAAGGCATCAACCGATGGCACACCAAAACCAAGTTGTAATCAGGTCAATATCCAGAAGATCAATCCGTAATATAACAGCTGTTGTTGCTAATTGCATTTGCAACAACAGCGCTTAGCTGTTTTGAGAAATAAACGTTCAGCTGTTGCTCGACAAGCAACAAAGCATCAAAGAGAACAAGCCATTTGCAGCAACAGCCCTTAGCTGTTGCAAGACATCAGCGTTGAACTGTTGCCCCACAAGCAACTAAGCATCAGAGAAAAACAAGATAGACCCCATCTCTTCGATCCCAACAAGGCTTCCTGCATCTTCGCCGGCAGCGACGAAGATGATGAAGATAACGATGATGTAAATGGTGGTCCTAAAAGCGACCTCTGTGTTTGCATTCGGCCAACGGCGAGGAAGGCGTCGATGGCGCTTTTAAAACTGAACGTCTGCTAATGGCCTGGATCAGCCATGCTGCGATTAAGCGGCTTCGGGATTTTGTAAAAGGAGCTTAATAAATGCACATTTACATATACTTGATAAGATTAGGTGAGGTAACGTAAGGTAAAGTGAGGTTATGTTAGGTGAGGTGCAATATGGTAAGTTGAGAAGAGATAAGGGCAGGTCAAGTAAGGAATGGTGAATTAAGGTAGGTAAGGTGAGGCACAATAAGGTAAGATCAGATAGGGTCAGGTAAAGGAAGCCATACGGTAAGGTAAGTAACGTTAAGGTAAGGAAAGGTAAGGTAACTGACGGCAAGACACGGTAGGACAAGGTAATTGAAGGTTAAGTTAAGGTAAGATAAGAGAAAGTAACATGAGGTAAGAGGTACACTGAGGCAATGTAAAGCGAGGTAAAGTAAATTTAGCCATGGCAAGACAACGTAAGATGATGTAAGGTAACTGCCTCGATCTTTTCTACCTCAAATCTGTTGGTTTGCAAAGGCGTTAAAAAATGAACCGACGATTGTAATTATAATAAGTAACTTCTGTTGCGCCAGTGTCTAATGCAGAAGGCATCAACCGATGGCACACCAAAACCAAAGTGTAATCAGATACGTGGGCGTACCTGTTGTGTGATCGGCACAAGTGGTTTCGATGTGGATGATGCTGTCGTTATGGCAACCGACGTCCATCCGATGCAGGCAGCCTCCCTGAAGCGCAGTGTGATGGAGCCCTGACCTCGGGCACGGGGTCAACTGGTGGTCTTCGGCTGTCAACGACATCAGCAGCAGCAACATTTGAAATTGATTTGATTTTGCATCACTGTGTTAGAAGTTCTTTCACTCGTCCGTCAATTCATCCATCCATCCATCCATCCATCCATCCATCCATCCATCCATCCATCCATCCATCCATCCATCCATCCATCCATCCATCCATCAATCAATCAATCCATCCATCCATCCATCAATCCATCCATCCATCCATCCATCCAACAGTCTGTCTGTCCGTCATTACACGCATGCATGCACCTATCCATCCATTTCCCATCCACCCAGTCCGTCCATCCATTAGTCTGTCCCATCTCTTTATTCGTCTATCCACATGTCCGGCCATTCATCCATCCATCAGCCAAAAGCAGCTCAAGTAAGACTATCGACCGATCTTAAGACGCACCTTTAAGAGCGATTAGTCATGATGCAACACTTTTGTGAGACAATACTAACACGCGCTTAATAAGTACTTAGGTACATTCATTCATCCATCCATCCTACCATTAATTCATCCATTTATCCATCCATTCACTCATTCATTCATCGATTCAACCATCTAACCACCCATCCATCTATCCCATCATCGATCATTCATAATTCCATCCACTCACACAATCATCCACCCATTCATTCATCCATTCATTCATACACCCATCTATCCATTCAGTCAACCAGCTATTCATCCATCTATCCATCCATTCACCCATACATCCATTCATCCATACATTCACCCATCCATCCATCCATCTGCCAACCAATCCACCCATCCATCCATCCATCCATCCAATCATTCATCCATTCATCCATCCATCCATACATTCACCCATCTTACCATCCATTCACCCACCAACCCACCCACCTATCCATCCATCCATCCACCCATCCACCCACCCACACATCCCATCCATCCACCCACCCACCCACCCACCCACCAATCCATCCATCCATCCATCCATCAATCAATCCATCCATCCACCCACCGACACACCCACCCACCCACCCACCAATCCATCCATCCATCCATCAATCCATCAATCCACCCACCGACACACCCACCCACACACACACCCACCCACCCATCCATCCATCCATCCATCCATCCAATCATTCCGACCATTTCCATCCAATTAAGACATCTCATAAGAAGCAATCGCAACCGAATCCCTAAGGGGGAACAGAACCAAACACACCGGGCAGCATAAGAATGATTGCATCTTCTATTTCGATATCGTCCAGAAATAAACCGACTGAATTCCTTCCTCTGAGGCGTTCGATCATTTCATCCATAAAGATGAATCGTGACAGATTATGACAACCGAGACTCAACCACAGTCTTTCCAGTTCTTAAGACGCTTACAGTTCCTAAAAAGCGCTATATAAATTGATGGATGCATGTATGGACGGACGGAAGGACGGACGGAAGAAGGAAGAACGGAATGAAGGAAGGACGGATGGATGTATAAATGTAGTTGGGTGGATGAGTAGATGGATGAATGGGTGGATTGTGGCGTAGTTGGATGATGGGGTGGGTGGGTGGATTCACGTATACACAATAAGGCACATTTCTACGCAAACACATATGGGCAATGTTGGGCATAAATAGATGCACCGATGCATACTTATCCATATGGATACACATAAGCTTACTTATGCATTCGGATATAGGATATACATACTTATACATACGTACACTAGTACTTACGTATTAGTATGCGCATAAAATGGAACTCGTTTTCGCTCAGACATTGTCCGTGGTAACCGTATTCGATTAGGCTTCCTGCAATAAGAAGAACAGCCCAGCCGAAATAATACGACAGTAAATTGTATTACCTTACCTAACCATCAGGCAACAAACACAGCCTTGCGTCTTGGTCTGGCATACAGCGAGACAATTAGTAGATGCTAAATATTCTTAAAGGGCTCTAAATAACTCATCAGACGAATCGACCGACCGTCTGCTCTAAGACTCATTGCTTGCGGTGCCATTCTACGGAATCGATCAATCAAGCGTGACCCCTGAGATCAAGGATAATTCTCTCGCGCCCCAGAACATCCATCATTAAACACAGGCGCAGCACATGAGGAATACGAAAGAGATGCTCCTCTAAAGCCACTGAACAGGTCTTGCCCTTGACCAGTTCTTCTGAAATAGGAGCTACATGAATTGACCAACACCATTTCCAATGTTATTAGACGCGATGCGATCATGTAATTTCATCATCATCATCATCAATCACCATGAGCATGCTCGTAGGCGTCCAATGTCAGCTTCGTCTTCCTCCTCCAGCCTCGTCTGTCGATCGATCTATCTGTCAATCTATCTATCTATCTATCTATCTATCTATCTATCTATCTATCTATCTATCTATCTATCTATCTATCTATCTATCTATCTATCTATCTATCTATCTATCTATCTATCTATCTATCTATCTATCTATCTATCTATCTATCTATCTATCTATCTATCTATCTATCTATCTATCTTTCTTTCTTTCTTTCTTTCTTTCTTTCTTTCTAGCTCTCTCTCGCGCGCTTGTCAAGTTGTCTACATACCTACCTATCTATCTGTGTGTCTACCTAATTATCTTCTCTCTCTCTCTCTGTCTCTCTGTCTCTCTCTCTCTCTCTCTCTCTCTCTCTCTCTCTCTCTCTCTCTCTCTCTCTCTGTCTCTGTCTCTCTCTCTCTCTCTCTCTCTCTCTCTCTCTCTCTCTCTCTCTCTCTCTCTCTCTCTCTCTCTCTCTCTCTCTCTCTCTCTCTCTCTCTCTCTGATCTTGTGACACGAGATTTTGTTCCCCACTTGGTATCGTTGGACAACCCCTATGATTTGACGCAGCGCTCGTGAACAAGCAAGTGCGCTGTACCTAAGTTCTTAAGCAGACGTTGTTAATTAATTAAGCGCAAGACGTGTTCAGTGGCTTTAGAGGAGTATCGCTTTCATATTCCTCTTGTGCCGCACCAGTGTTTAATTATGGATGTTCTGGGGCGCGAAAGAATTATCGTTGACCTCGGGGGTCACGCTTGATTAATCGATTCCGCAGAATGGCAGCGCAAGCATTGAGTCTCAGAGCAGAGGTTGCTAATTAATTAATCAAACGTAAACCTTACCTGGATAGAATTCAATGACCGAGTTCGCTCGACGTCTCAGCTTCACACACTGCAGCTGAGATAGACTGAAAATAAAAAATCAATTAATTTCAAATCAAACAAGACAGGCAAATTTCTTTCTTTTGAGAGGTCAAGGTTCAAATTCAGCCTGGGAGGATATTTGTTGCAAGAGTTTTGTATCTCGTGCTCCTCTCAGCTGTAATGAGTACAATGAACAGTGTACTCAGTAGGAGGTGAGGGATTTGATCGTACACCCGCCTTCATATTCCGAGGCCAAGAAAAGTGAACTCGCTAACACTTCATACATTGCTTTATCTGACCTTACCTTACCTACCTAACCTCACCTCCCTTCATCTTATCATCACATTACCTAATCATCACATTAGCATATCACCACATTGCCTTATCATCACATTACCTAATCACCACATCGCCCTATCATCGCATTACCCTATCATCATATTACCCTATCATCACATTACCCTATCATCACATTACCTCTCGGGGTTAACCCAATGACTTTCTTTACTGTTCTACTAAAAATGAATCTGTTTACCAGCGTAGACTCGAGAAACTCAGAATGATGAATTCCTCTTCGAGTCTGTAGTAGTCCAGAATCCGAATGCAGCGGAAAACGGCTGTGGGATAATCCAAATGAGTTGACCTTGACCCAGGACGTCGTTGGAACTCACTGAGCGCCTCTCCTGTGTCGTTTAGGCTGAACCGCGAGGTCCCGTCGAGGTCTCGCCACGTGACTCCGTTCAACCAATCAGGGAACATACAAGATGGCGTCGGCCAGGCGAAGCTGTCTGAAACCGAATTCACCGAATCTGTTTGTATCTTCTTACCTCTTAACTTCTAATTGTAACTGTAATCGAACATTTATATAGCGCCACTACTGAGCGAAAGAACTTATCATTTGTAAGCGATGTGGCACCACCAGACCCGAATGGTAAAATAATTTCTTTTTTATTTAGCGTCAACATCGTTTTCTCTATTCCGTAAACCGCTTGAAACCCGTTTTGTTCGATGTTAGTTATGTCGTTAGGGTCTCTCTTGAAGAGGTGTTATATAAATTCTCATTACAATTACAAATTACAAAACCAGATATGTATCTCCCGACAAGAGAACCAGATGACTTATTTGATTTCTTAGTGGGTCAATGGATTCTCTTCGATCGTGGTCTGGAGTATCTCTGAGACGCGCTAATTTTGCTTCAGGGGCGTTTTGAGGCTTGTGCGGATTGTAAGGCCCTAAGCTGTAGCTTTCTTTTTAGCTAATGCCTAAATCCGGTACTGGAGGCGCTTTGCACATTTACGAGACCACGTTGAACCCACCTCGGGTCAGCTCTGCCACTAGAGGTCCGTCCTTGAAGCTTCGAAGACCTCGACAGGTTGCGTCGGCGCTCATCGCCAGGCGGACCTCGTTCATCGACGTCTGGTATTTCTACGAAATGGAAGGAAGCCATACACACACGCACACACACATACACATGAATATACTTACATACATAGAGACACACAAGAGAAATTAGCTTCTAGTTTCTATGTAGCTATAATCAATTTGTGGAGGATTTCTATAATACGGTCAAAATATGGACGTAGCTAAGTGTACAGAGTTTCTGTAAGGTACACTCAACAGTACAGCACAGTAGGACAAATATAATGCAATACAATACACTGCGAAGCATTACAATACACTACGACAAATACGGTACAGTACAATACAATACAATTCAGTACAATACAATGCGATACAGTACAATACAATACGATATAGTACAGTACAATACGATACAGTACAATACAATACGATATAGTACAGTACAATACGATAGAGTACAATACGATACAGTACAATACAGTACAATACAAACGATACACTACAATACAATACAAGTCAATATAATGCAGTGCGATACAGAACTATACAATGACACCAGCGCACAAATAAATCATAATATATTTACTCGTCTAGATGGATACACCACCACCCCTATGCAATGAAAAGGATTTCCATTACTTTAATCAGATAAATGATGAGCTCTGATGATTCCACAGCTGCAGGGAAGCAGGTATTTCTAGCTCCACAACAATACGAACATAACACAACGCTCTCTGCAAAATCCATTAAGACTTACAAAACACCTGTAAGCATCATCCTTGCTCCTGCTGCCGGTTGCAGAGCTTGAGATGCCCATCATCCGGCCGAACAGGTAGTTCTCTTGTCCCTCCGTCCAGTTAGCGACGCACTCCAGGACGACATCTAGCGTTGGAAAGAAATCCGATTAGTCTCGCGAATGTATCCGGATAGTTGTATAGCGCAGGAAACGCACAGCTGGTGCAATGTGTTCATCTGCTTATCTGCTAGAAGCACTCGACGGCTTCGATGTTGTTTGCAATTCGGTTTTAATCAGTACAGAGAGAATGAGAACAGAGAGAGAGAGAGAGAGAGAGAGAGAGAGAGAGAGAGAGAGAGAGAGAGAGAGAGAGAGAGACAGAGAGACAGACAGACAGACAGACAGACAGACAGACAGACAGACAGACAGACAGACAGACAGACAGACAGACTGACAGACAGAGACACAGACAGACAGACAGACAGATATATATATATATATATATAGAGAGAGAGAGAGAGAGACAGACAGACAGACAGACAGTACACATAGGCAGAAAGTGCAAAGATACACAGACACAAAGGCATACAGATGGACATAGACAGAGAAACAGATGAGCCTTGAGCTGTCTTTCAACCAACACGGAAAATATATCACTCTCTCCGTCTCACTGTGTTTGTCTGTCTCTGTATCTCTCTGTGTGTCTGTGTCTGGCTTTGGCTCTGTCTATCTCTCTCACTCTGTCTGTCTGCCTCTGTCTCTTTCTGTCTATCTGTCTCTGTTTCTGTCTGTTTGTCTCTGTCTCTGTCTCTTTTTCTCTCTTTATCTGTCTCTACCTGTCTCTCTTTTTCTGTCTCTCTTTTTCTGTCTCTATCTGTCTCTCTCTGTTTCTCTCTGTTTCTCTCTCTGCCTCTGTCTGTCTCTCTTTGTCTCTCTCCGTCCTTCTGTCTCTCTATCTCTGTATCTGTCTGTCCTGTCTGTCTTTCTGTCTTTCTGTCTGTCTGTCTCTCTCTATCTCTAATACTTCGCGAAAGTCCTTCCATTACACCGTGTGACTTGCTGCCTTTCTCTACATCTTCCACACACATCGTCAGCCGCTAATAGATTCTTTTGACCGCATGCAAAGATGTTGGACAAATCCCTTAAGGTTGTACACCTAATTGGTCTTCGTGTTCAGCCATAGCAACAACGTGTCTGCTTTGGCGTGCTACACTGTCCCGGCCATGGTAACCCCAAACTCAAATGTCAACATGACATGCACTATCCTCTTCGTTGGGCTATTTTTATCTGTGTGCGTGATCCTTCTTACAAAGAGGCAGACAGACAGACAAGCGACCAGACAGAATGAGAGCCAGACAGTCAGACACACACACACAGGCAGACAGACAGACGGATGTTGATACCCTGTGTTTTGTGATGACGCCGCTGTATAAGTCATTAGAACAGATAGAGAGACAGACAAACAGACAGGTAGGTAGGCAGACAGACAGGTAGACAGACAGACAGGTAGGCAGACAGACAGTAGGTAGATAGACAGACAGACAAGTAGACAGGTAGGCAGACAGGTAGGCAGATATACAGACAGGCAGGTAGGTAGATAGACAGACAGGTTGACAGACAGACAGGTAGGCAGATATACAAACAGGTAGGCAGACCGACAGGTAGACAGACAGACAGACAGACAGACAGACAGACATACGTACATAGATTGATTCTTTGTGCGCTATGATAACGACGTTATAAAAGTGATTAGATTAGATTAGATTGGATTAAGATCGGATTAGATAAGATTAGAGCCAAGCAGTGATTCCTTTGACCTTTTCCACTGAGGCTGGCCTGTGTGACACAATGGCGGAACTGGAGCTGGTAGACGGTTCCGTTGGAACACGGTCGAGCGTAGGACCCTGGACGAGCACAGAAGCCGTACGTCAGGTCGTTATAGTTGAAGAAGTAGGCACCTTGCATCGGACAAACCACTGGAACATGAGGCTCTGCGGAACAGTAACAAGGAGAACTACGCAATGGACCGCTATATAAATTCACTAGGAATCTCTATTACGTCGGTCTCTAATGCACAAGGCATTCACCGATTGCAAACCCAACAAAACCAGATAGTCCATTTCATCGCATTGCATTGTAATGTAATTCTGCATTGCGTTGTACAGCTTGTACTCCATCCATCACATTGAATAGCATTTCATAGCATTCATTCATTCATTCATTCATTCATTCATTCAAGCTGGAATTTAATATAGCGCACCTTCAAGAGACCTACTCCGACTCGCTCCCGACCCAACCACAGCAACAAAATTAAACCCTTGGGCACCAGGCATTGTATGACATCACATTAAATTGAAATACACC
>OY744614.1:46191688-46219188 GCA_963556255.1 Allolobophora icterica | reverse complement strand
ATCATATGTTACGTATTGTGATGTAATGTAATAGAATGGCAGCCTCTCTTGGTAGACAATCGAAGAGGCGCTATATAAATTCTCTGAATGAATGACTAAATGAATGAATGAGAGATATGGAAAGAGAGGGAGAGAGCGGGAGAGAGCGGGATAGAGAGAGAGAGAGAGAGTAATAGAGGGGAAAAGACGAAGAAAGACGAAGAGAGAGGAAGAGAAACAGAGGGAGAGAGATGGGTAGAGAGGAGGGGAGAAAGACTCAAGGGGAGAGAGAGGAGTAGGGAGCGAGAGCCGCCTTCCTCTCTGATCGACTGGATAATTATTAATTATTAACTTCTATAGCGCCAGTGTCTACTGCACAGCGCATCAACCGATGGCGCACAAAATCAGAGACATTTCAAATACTTCGATTTCAGGTACAAACAAGTACTTTGGTTACTAGTACAAGTACTTTGGTTACTAGTACAAGTACTTTGGTTACTAGTACAAGTACTTTGGTTACTAGTACAAGTACTTTGGTTACTAGTACAAGTACTTTGGTTACTAGTACAAGTACTTTGGTTACAGATGCTAGCCGTGTGTCTGTCTGTGTGTCTGTGCGCCTGTCTGTGTGTCTATCTGTGTGTCTGTCTGTGTGTCTGTCTGTGTGTCTGTGTCTGTGTATGTCTGTGTGTCTGTGTGTGTCTGTGTCTGTGTATGTCTGTGTGTCTGTGTTTGTGTGTGTCTGTCTATCTGTGTGTTTGTGTGTGCATGTCTGTGTGTGTGTCTGTCTGTCTATCTGTCTGTCTGCTTCTGCGATGGAGCCGCGGGCTTCATTTTCAGTCGTGCGGTGACAGATGAAATGAGAAAATCCATCTGTCACACGCGGCCTTCATATCTCGGAAGAATGTATCAACTCATCCATCAGTCTCCTGCTTCCGTCGGAATATTGTTCTGGGTTGAATAATACATACGATATATTAGATCAGATTGGATTGGATTAGATTGAATTGGATTGGATTGGTGATGATTGGATTGGCCTGGATTAGATTAGATTTGAACTGGTGTAACTCACTCTCTTTGTACTGTAGAATGTTGTGGTGTCGATGGATGAAGAGAACGCATTGAAAGCAGCTGTTCCTTCTAAAACAAAACATCTGAACGTCTGCAGAGGTTGACTCAAAGGAAAGCATGCAGCCAGGGATGTGGGTAATTTATGGAAGGCATTGGAGATATAGACAGACAGACAGACATATAAATAGACAGACAGATGGACAGACAGACAAACAAACAGAGAGATAGATAGACAGACAGACAGACAGACATATAGATAGATAGATAGATAGGTAAGCGCTCGTGGATAAGCAAGGGACCATACATGTAGGCTGTGAATACGAATGCATTTCAGACCACAAGGGCACTGGTCAGTCTGAAGTGAGAGCTGACTGACCAACTGACCGGATGCCACGTGGACAAATAATTATATTTCAGCGACACAGAAGGGACCGAAGTCCAGCTAATTAGCGTCAACTATTTGATAAGAAATTAATTGGAAACAGAGTAAAAAGAGCCAGAAATATAAAGCTTAGGGGACCAGCTTATTCACGAGCGCTGAGCTTATTCACTGCCGTTTATCTGTCTATCTATCTATCTATCTGTCTGTCTGTCTGTCTGTCTGTCTGTCTGTCTGTCTGTCTGTCTGTCTGTCTGTCTGTCTGTCTGTCTGTCTGTCTGTCTGTCTGTCTATCTATCTATCTATCTATCTATATGTCAATCAATCCATTCATTCCTCCCTCCCTCCATCCATCCATCCATCCATCGATTCATCAATCATTCAACACAATCAATCAAATCAGGTCAATCAAACACTATTAAACCCCGCCGGGAAAACATCCTTGATTGAGCCGCCGCTGCAATCCATACAGCGACAAGAAACATCTCCAACTAAACACCGTTGTAATCCATGCCATCAGATGCTCTCAGCTTCTGCCATTTTTGCCCCTAAGCCCCATCTCAATCGACGAACACGCGGTCGGCAGGACCACATCATAAAAAGGATTCATCAACGATTTACGCTGAAGACCCCCCCCCTGTCTGTGACCGAATAACCCCCGGTTTGTGACCCTTGCGAAAGATTGAAACACACTCTGAACAAGGCTTTGGGCGTTAACCGTTAAAACGACTAATTGCATGGGTTCTACGAGTCTGAGAGAGTCAGTCAGAAGTTACTCTTTCAGATGTCTGAGCGTCATATTGCTCACTGACTGGTGCCAGTCCTTAGCCTGGATAAAGGAGGAGGGCATCTTCTTTAAACAGAAACCACCCAACTACCAATCTTCAGTGAAAGAAGATGACTATTAAAATGACGACCACGACATGATGATGACGACGAGGATAATGATGACGTAAACGACAAAGCGTCATCATCGTTGTCGTTGTTTATGTAGTTGCCTAATGACTCTAATCTACGCAGTTTAGTTGTGACTGTTTTTATGTTCCGTGTACATCTGTCTGTTTGCCCATCCGTCTGCTCTTCTATCTGTCTGTCTGTCTGTCTCTCTGTTTGCCTCTGTTTGCCTCTGTGTCTGCCCGCCTGTCTGTTTGTCTCTCTGCTCGCCTGCCTTTATGTTTTTCTGTCAGTTTGTTTTACCATCTGTCTATCTCTGTCTCTCTGTTTGTCTGTCTATCTGTGTGTCTCTCAGCTCGCCTGCCTTTATGTCTGTCTGCCAGCTTGCCTGTCCACTTGTCCGCTTGTCTTTATGTCTGTATGTATTTGTGTCTATCTGTGTGTGTCTCTTTATCTGTGTGTCTGTGTGTCTGTGTTTCTGTGTCTGTCTGAGTGTCTGTGTCTGTCTGTGTGTCTGTGTCTGTCTGTGTGTCTGTCTGTGTGTTCTTCTATGGTCGTAGAGCCTCAAATCGGTCGTTGGAAGTAATTCCGTCCATTAGGCGCCATTGTTATTGTTGCTGCTGGTGGTGGTGATGATGATGGTGATGCTCGGCTGCTGAGACAGGGGCTCTTGTTGATGTCTCCTGGAGCGTTCCTATATTTCGTCCGTAGATGGATTCCCTCTTCACTTCAGACGACGAGAAAGAAGATGGTCGACCACGGACGACTCCATCAGATATATACCACGAATTTATACCAATATAGGACAACAGACAGACAGACAGACAGACAGACAGACGGACAAAAACAGACAGACAGACAAAAATATAGAAAGATAGAAAGACAGACAGACAGACAGGCAGACAGACAGACAGACAGACAGGCAGACAGACAGACGGACAAAAACAGACAGACAGACAGACAAAAAGATAGAAAGATAGAGAGACAGGCAGGCAGGCAGGCAGAAAGACAGACATATAGACAGACAGACGGACAGACAGATAGACACACAGAAACAGAATGAATGAATGAATGGACGGACGGATGGATGGATGGATGGACAGTTAAACAGACAGACGGGCACTGGCAGACATAGACACACACACACACACACACACACACACACACACAATGTGTTCCTGGCAACTGTCGAGCACAGAGGGCACTGAGCAAAGGCGTAGCCATAAATCCAACGTCTATGGAAGAAGAGAGAAGGACGACTTTGGTGACTTGAAGGCAGATAGGGAGGAGGAAGAAGGAGGAAGAAGGAGGAAGGAGGAGGAGGAGGAAGAAGGAGAAAGAGAAAGAAGAAGGAGGAGGAAGAGGGAGAAGGAAGAAGAACGAGAAGGAGGAAGAGGAGGAGGAATAGGAGGAAGAAGAAGCAGGAAAGAGAAGGAGGAAGAGGAAGGAGGAGAAGGAAGAGAAGGGAAAAGGAGCAGGAGGAGCAGGAAGGAGAATAGGAGGATGGAGAAGGAGTAGGAGGAAGGCGGGTTGACGAGAATGTTGGGACATCAAGGCAGATACCATTGCAGCTATAGGCAGAGAATGGCAGATAGGCAGAAGGACGTGCAGGCAGGAAAAGATAGGGAGACAGACAAGCAGAGACAGAGAGAAGTAGGGAGACATTAGGCAGGGATTTAGACGCCATGGAAGGTACAGGCAGAGACTGGCAGTGAGGCAGATGAAGGGTAAGGCAACAGGAATAGAGAAAGGACAGGACGACAGATATACAGACACACAAAGGAGATACACCAGGGGAGGTACTAACAGGGAAAGTATGGCCATACAAGGAATTACAGAACCAAATGGCATAAAAAAAACAGTGCAGATGGTCGTAAGATGTCGCTAACAACAGGAATGGATCACTCCAGGGGGAGACAGAGAGACACAGAGACAGAAAGGCAGAGAAAGACAGAGAGAAAGAGAGGGAGGGAGGGAGGGGAAGAGTAGGAGAAAGTAAATCAGATCGATAAGTATATGACATGGAGGCAGTGAGGCAGATAGACGATGAGATAGATTGGCAGAGAGAGAGAGAGAGAGAGACAGACAGACAGACAGACAGACAGACAGACAGACAAACAAACAAACAAACAAACAGAGAAATAAACAGGGACAGAGAGAGAGACAGAAAAAGAGACAGAGAGACAGAGAGACTGAGAGGGAGAAAGAGGAAGAGTAGGAGAAACTGAAAACAGATCGATAAGTACACTGGCATGTTAACAATGAGGCAGAGAGGCAAAGAAAGAGAGAGACAGAGGGATGTGGAAGTGCGAACGATGCAAGGGACAGGAGCGGAAAGACCGACAGACGACAGGACGGAAAGACGAACATCGGAACAGACGTAGAGAGAGAGAGAGATAGAGACAGACGGAGAGAGAGAGGAACAAACGCAGTTTCCGCGCTGCTGATGAACTCATCTTCTCTTCATCTGTCACTGGAATCTGTTTCCTGCTTTGGCCGCTGGATGGCGACATCGATTGCAATCTTCGCCAACGACAATGACGTAAACAGCGCTTACACCTAAGACGAGGATTCGACATCTTCCGGTCTCAAGTGGCGCCCCCAAATGACAATATACGACACGAATTGCGCAGCGAACTAGAAGGACTAATGAACGAACGAACGAATGAACGTATGAACAAATGAACTTATGAATGAACGAATGAACGAATGAAGGAACGAACGAGTGAACGAATGATTGAATGAATGAATGAATGAATGAATGAATGAATGAATGAATGAATGAATGAATGAATGAATGAATGAATGAACGAACGAATGAGTGAATGGACGGACCTGTTGTCGAAGAGGAAGTATCCTCTGCTCTGTTCGACGCACGTTCCCTTCGTTGAGATCATTCGACCTCGGATGATGACATCACCGGCTCCACTCTCAAAGTACCTTCCACGCCAGTCCCTAGGCAACCGACATCTATACCCTGAAAAGACCACAATCCGTAACTCCGTCACTGATCATACTCTGGCAGTGCCACTCCCAAACTTGAATAATTTAGGAGCTATATAAAACTGCTTTTTAAATTGCCTTGCATGGCTGCCAAACCGTGTGTTTAATTAAGATCTTGATGTACTGCCATGTTTCAATGTAATCTTACTGCGTTTGTCAGTTTGAAGTAATAAAGAAGATTATTATTTATTATTAATAGGCAATACATACACGATTTGTATAAATATATCTAGTATATTCGGTAGCACGACTGGTGTGTAAACCGACGATTACTGTTCGAGTTTGCTCATGACGAAACACTACCAAACAGCTGGACAATTCGGGAAGATGACTTTTGTTCCCTCTGCGTCCATTCCAACGGTTCCGGACTCCTGTACTTAGCGTCATCGGTCCAATCTTCCACACGTCAATGGTTCTGCAATTTATATCTGCGAGTCGACTCTGCCTAAGATGGATCAGCTATCGAGAGCCTTTGGTGAGTCTGTTGTCTCACGGGGGCGCTATATAAATATGTGATAACGATTACAGTTATAATTCATCACGAATTTGTCTACTGGAAACTGTTAAGAGTTTGAACGTCTTCTTCTTCTTATGCATTTATTAAGCGCCACTATCTAATGACCAAAGATCAAAAATCGATGGAAATGAGCGATTGTTAATACCAGACACAGCAACCGTCTCAAGAAAGGAGGATCGAAGCCGTACCCTGCACGTTACAAGGGGGTTACCTTATTACAGTCTCTCTATGGCCTTCTGACACTGGATTTTTGTCTGTCTGTGTGTCTGTCTGTCTGTGTGTCTGTCTGTCTGTGTGTCTGTCTGTCTGTCTGTCTGTCTGTCTGTCTGTCTGTCTGTCTGTCTGTCTGTCTGTCTGTCTGTCTGTCTGTCTGTCTGTCTCAATCGGTTGTAAGATGGATGTCTATCGAGCATGTCTGTGTAATAATAGATCCATTAATCTCTTCTCACTCTCTCTCTCTCTCTCTTTCTCACTCTCACGTTCTCTCACTCTCTCTGTATCACTCACTCTCTCACGCTCTCACACAAATTCTCTGCTTGTCTATCTGTCTGCCTATCTGTCTGTATGTCTGTCTGTCTGCATGTCTGTCTACCTGTCTGTCTATCTGTCTCTCTTTATGTCTGTCTGCATGTCTGTCTATCTCTCGTTCTATCTGTCTGTCTGTCTATTCTGCCTGTCTTCCTGTCTGTTTTTCTATCTGTCATCTGTCTCTCTGTCTATTAGTCTGTCTGTCTATCTGTCTGTTTATTTATTTATAGACAGACAGTCTACCTGTCTGTTTTTCTATCTGTCTGTCTGTCTACCTGTCTGTTTGTATGTCTGTCTGTCCGTCCGTCCGTCTCTCTGTCTTTCTCCAGCATCATAAAACACCAGTCACAAACATAGATACTTTTTCCATCTTCCATCGCCTGCTTTGTAGTCGTCAAATCAATCCATCACACGTCTCTTGTCCATTCCAACTGACGTCCCTCCTCCGTCTCTCCGTCCGATCGCCTTCCATTAGCACGACTCACTCCAGTCGACGTCGTCTAATGGAATCCGCCGTCGGCGATAAAACATCTCGACCGACCGTCGTCCGTAAATCACGTACCCAAAAAAAATTCGACACGTCCCCCTTCTGACGCCGTCACGCTTCCCAACCCCCAGTCAGGATTGAAGGGCCATACGTCCGGGTGATACACAGACGTTGCCCGACCTCAGAGTATAACATGGACCCCGAATTCCGATGCTAATAATTATTATATGATATGCTTTGATGTGATATGATATATGATACACGATACACGATACATGATATGATATATATATATATATATGATATGCTATATATGCTATGATATGATATGATATTATATCATATATGATATATGATATAATCCAATCAATTTTTTAAAATCTATTAATTTTGACTATTTACATAGCCTATCATATCTTAGGCTAAACTAATAATTATAATCTGATTTTTATTGTCTACTCCCGAAAATGTCAGAGAAATTTAATATGAACAAGACATGATAAAAATAATATTATGGTTTCTATTAAATCTTCTCTTTTGTTAATAAAGTAAACAGTAAAACCAACAGTTTAGTTTGTTTCAAATATTTTAGCGCTATAATATTTTACCTTCTTCTATATCCCAGAATCCTCGTGACGAGAACTTCCGCCATGATTAAAAAATGTAAACAATAAGCTGGCGATTACAGTAAGTACCCCGGTAGTGAAAATTGTTTTATTTTATGCTCATAGCCTCAAATTAAAAATTACATAAATAATTTCTAATATTTCAACGGTTATATAAATAGAAGCTATTTGATTAGTGACGGATAAATAGCACTATATTTTATTCTGTTACAGGTGCACTAGTATAGTTAAATTTTACTTGTTGTAATTGTTAACAATCTACTAAAATAATATGATTAGCGATGAAAAACAATTTGACTTGTGTTATGGGGCCTGTAAGCTTACAGCATATAGGTCCACTCTGCACAGGGCCCGAAATATCCTAAGGCGGACACTGCATATTATAGGCCTATATATACTTCATACTGACATTCATAGGCTTACTTATATACAGACGTACACACATGCGATAAGGTGCGATTAGATTGGATTGGATTGGATTAGATTAGATTAGATATTATTAAATTGCACTTGAGTTGATTAGATCAGACTAGATTTGATTAGAGTTCTTTTAACTCACCTGTGCAAGGGAAGCAGAAGAGAAAGATGAAAGCGATGAGTTGAGTCGATCCAACATCAAAGAATGCAAACATCTTAGCCACGGAATTCATCACGAGCTCCATTTCTTGGACGATATTCGACGCCCATCTGCCTGCCTGCCTGCCTGTCTGTCTGCTTGTCTGTCTGCTTGTCTGTCTGCTTGTCTGTCTGTCTGTCTGTGTGTCTGTCTGTGTGTCTGTCTGTCTGTCTGTCTGTCTGTCTGTCTGTCTGTCTGTGTGTCTGTCTGAGTTTCACTTCCAATGCACGAATTTTATTATGAGTCAACTATCGAACTTGCTTGTATTCGTATATTTCTGTATCATCCGTAATTCATCAAATATTGATCTCCACTTCTCATTTCGTTTATCCGTATCATCGATATCGTCAATAATCGATCGACCGTCTAGGTTTATTTATCCGAATTATTGATCTAAAATCAGGTATCGAAGTCCTTTGTAGTCGATCTTTCTGTGTTATCGATTAGTCGCTCAATGCTTCCTGCTTTCACTTGTCGCAAATTATAGTTGTCAGAAATATCGATCTGATATCTACATCTTTGCATGTATCCCAATCAGTCTTTAATATCGATCTGCCTTTTCGACGTATTTATCCCAATTATCGATCATCAATATCGATCTTTTAAATGCAGTTAACACAATTATCGATTAGTCTTCAACATCGATCTGTCATTTAAGTGCATTTATTCAATTATCGATCATCTATATCGACCTGTCTTTCAAGTGCATTAACACAGTAATCGATCAGTCTTCAATATCGACCTGAAACATACTAACTTCTAATCGAAGTATCGTATAAATATCGATGTATCGTTCGACTGGCTTTAGACGAGGTAAGAAGCTATCACAGAAGCCATTGCTACTTACAAAAAAACGTAACATTGCTCATTGTAAAACGTAACATTGATCTTTTGAAACGTAACATTGCTTATTTGAAATGCAACATTGCTTATTACAGAACGTAACATTGCTCATTATGAAACGTAGCATTGCCAAATATAAAACATAGCATTAGCATCCAATGAAGATTCAGACGAGCACCGATACTAAGGTATTCTGTCCATCTGAGTTACTTCCGTCATCCGTCCAAAGGATGTGTTGACCGACTCTGTATACGATGAATCTGCTACTGCGGATGGCGGTGGATGCGAGGCAAGCGATGCGCACCGGAAAGCATTGCGGACGACAGCGCTCTCGCAGCTGCAGTCTGGGAGACGGAAGCTTGGATGGATAGATGGACGGGCGAGTGGATGGATGGATGGTTGGATGGGTTGATGGATGGATGGATGGTTGGATGGGTTGATGGATGGATGGATGGATGGATGGATGGATGGATGGATGGATGGATGGATGGATGGATGGATGGATGGATGGATAGATAGATAGATAGATAGATAGATAGATAGATAGATAGATAGATAGATAGATAGATAGATAGATAGATAGATAGATGATAGATAGATAGATGATAGATAGGTGGACGGACAGGTGGATGGATGGGTTGATGGATGAGTGGAAGGAAGGAAGGAAGAAAGGAAGGAAGGAAGGAAGGAAGGAAGGAAGGAAAGAAAGAAGGATGGATGGATGGATGGATGGATGATGGATGGATGGATGGATGGATGGATGGATGGATGGATGGATGGATGGATGGATGGATGGATGGATGGATGGATGGATGGATGGATGGATGGATGGATGGATGGATGGATGGGTGGGTGGACGGGCGTATGCATAATCGGTTATAGCTAATGACCTGGGAGACCTCGAATTGGCAGCCAAGTGTGACCCAGACGACGTTGGGTCCCTGAGGACCGTCTACCTGGGACTTCAGTCTGACCTAGCTGTCTTCTGCGACGCCTGATCTTCTACGACGGGAAGTCCAGCTCATGTTTTACCCACTGTCATTAGACGACTTACGAATGTCCCTCGGAATGAATAAGCAACAGAATGGACTCGAAGGAGGCGAGAAGTGGTTATCAAGGGAAATGGTTGTTCGTTTAAAACGCACATATCATATGCATGACCGACTATCGCTTACTGTGAACCGACATTACGCATTCTGTTCGTGGATTGAATACCAATTGACGGATGGGTCGGACGATAGATCGGCCGACATTTCAGTTGCAGTAATATATTTCTCAGTCGACCTTTTTCCCAGTTATCTGTCACTAATAGTTTGGTTGAGACTAACGCTCTAAACTTTCAGTGTCTGTCTGTCTGTCTGTCTGTCTGTCTGTCTGACTGTCTGTCTCTCTCTCTCTCTCACCCTCCCTCCATCCCTCACTCCCTCCCTCCCTCCCTCTCTTTCTCTCTCTTACATACACACACACACTCTCCCTGTTTGTTTGTTTGTCTGTCTGCTTGTCTGTATGTCTGTCTCTGAGAATACTGGACCGTTAAAAAAGACGACAGAGGGAGGATTCTTACAACATTACTTCGCATGTCATACAAATTACATGTCACTGTAGACGTTACATCACATTGCACGGCATTACACACTGCATTAAATTTACACAACTCCTCACATCACAATGCATTACGCATCGCACTACAACGCATTGCAGCTTACACTACACATTACAGTAGGCCTACATCGCGTTACAGTACATCGCTTGCATTTTAAATTGCGTGTGCAAGAGTCGGGCAACAGAATAAAACACTTTGGTCTCAATGTATTATAATTATTTGTATCACGTGAAAACAAATCACACAGATATTTCAAATATCTAAGAAAAGAAAGTTCACGAACTTTACAATCAAGTTGAAAGAAAATGCAGAAGTCAGACTGAATTAAATCGTCTCAATAGAAGTATTTTTAAAATTATCTTCATTTCATTACCGGCTCCTCTGGTGATAAACAGTCGATAGAGACGCCACGCAACCGTGCCACTCTCCAAACGTAAACACGATCGTTAGCAAACAGCGGAATGTTTTTCTATCTTACAGATAGCGACATAATAAGGAAACTTCAGATAAAAAGAAACGATTTCTATTTTATAGAAACATTCGGTAGAATCCTGAACTATCTATAATTTTCCATTTTACTGGCAGGAATGCCTCTGCTAGCATGTCCTAAAATATAAAAGTATTGTAACAAAACGGCTTTCGAATTTACAGAAATGTTGTTTACAATATCTACAATTTTCCCCTTTTACTATCAGGAATGCCTCGCTGGTATGTCAATAAACATCAAGGTAGGCTATTTTAACAAAACGCTTTCTAATTTGCAGAAATGCTGTTGCGTCTGTGACAGCCTGCATTTGTCAAATAAGCGAATAGTGAATTGAATCCTAGACTATCTGCAATTTCTCATTTCATTGTCAGGCATGTCCAAAACATCTTTGAGACTACTATATTTACAAGCTTAGGCTACTTTAATTCCGAAATCAGAGCTAGGATCTGACGAACTAAGGTGATTACACATGCAAACTTAAAGATAACTTTAATTCTTTAATAAAGATAACACTAAACTAATTAAAGATAACTAGACTGAAATAACTAATTAAAGATAACTTTAATTCTCGGTTAAAGCATTGACCTTAGAATCGTGCCTTTCAGACTAAATGTGTCAACGGAAAAGTTAGTGTTTAAATTCAGATTGCAAAGAGCTCTGGTGCTAGAGAGTCGTGCTTTCTGACGCCGCAGAGAAAGTTGAAAGCGTGTCTCGATTCACAGTTCCAGCCGTGGTTTCGGGGTTTCAGTCCCGGCTTCAGAGTTTTAGTCCTGTTTCAGGGTTTCACCTTGATTACACGATTTCCCTTCTCTTTCTGGAACATGAGTGCGAAGAGTAGAACAGAATCGGTCTTCTCCAATGTCCAACTGCTCTGAACCATTGTCTCAACGACATCGCCCAAATATTCGATGCGGTTCGATAGAGCTATGGAAGGAAACAAGAATACC
Source organism: Allolobophora icterica (assembly GCA_963556255.1). Taxonomy (NCBI): domain Eukaryota; kingdom Metazoa; phylum Annelida; class Clitellata; order Crassiclitellata; family Lumbricidae; genus Allolobophora; species Allolobophora icterica. The sequence continues at coordinate 46,207,208 of OY744614.1, read as the reverse complement.
CGCTCAACCGTGAACAGGTAAGCTAACGTAAGATGACGGGAAGTAAAGGTAAGGCAAGGTAAGGCATAAGTAAGGAACTGAAATGAGGGCAGAGAAAATGAAAGAGTAGAAAAGGTAGGGTTAAGTATAGGTCAGGCAAGGTAAGGTAAGTTATAGCAGGCCAAGTAAATGAAAATAAACGAAAAAATATGAAAGGAAAAGAAAGGAAAATTGGAAATGCAGGATGCAGTACGCTATGGTATGATATTCCAAAAGGGGCAATTTTAAGTAGGCCTAAGCTAAGTTGAGAATAGCATGACTTCCGCCTATCGTTGTTAAAATTGATGCGATGTTATGGGAAGAGATTTGACTTAGGGGCCATCCATATATTACGTACACAAAAATCCCGGAAAATTGGACCCCCTCCCCCTGTTCGCAAGCGTACTTTCCTCCACACCCCCCCCTGCGTACGTACGCTTGACGCACACCCCCCCGCCCTCCGAAGACCAGCTGCAGAAAGTGTCTCGGCAGCGACTGTCTGCACTTTAGGCCAGATTGAAGGATGAGTGAGGGCCAATATAGACAAATTATAGGTGTCTCGTTCACAGCACAGAATAACTGCACATGGCTTTTATATAATGTAATAAAATGCCATCGGACGACTATAGGACAATACAGAGTTATAAATAGGCTCATGTGGACGTCATAATTAGAAATTTATTTTGCGTACGTACACATTTCGCCCCCCCCTTCCCCCCCGTTCGCACCCGTACGCAAAATCGCCTAAATCCGACCCCCGACCCCTCCTTGCGTACTAATATGTGGATGGCCCTTAATGCCCTGTGGCGCTGTAAAATATTTGACTTTAAAAGACTTAACGACAAATTGTCCGATGCCTACCTTGCGGGTTGTAGACTGCTTCCTCCATCTTTCCTGTGTTCAAATTTAAATAAGTATGTAAACACACGCCAAGAAAACTACGCAGGCGCTACGTACATGTATATATCTTAAACTTCGCTTCAAGACTGCGCGATCAAGTCCAATCCAACTCCGACTAATCCACGCCATGCCAATCAATTCAGTGTAATCTTCATAAATCAATTTTAATCTAACCTTACTGCAATCGGTTTAATTATGTTTCAGGACGGTAATTTTATGTAAAGATCCTCACAACAGAAATATGTTGGCTGAGGAAAATTCTCAGTTTGTCTCAAAACTACGAAGAAATGGGAAATCATGAATGGACAGATCTTAGAAGCTAATCGTCTGGCTCTGCAGAAACATCGGCTTTCACCGGCAATTCGCCATCTTTCCTTTCAACCTCCAGTGATTCTAATGCGGCATTTCAATGGAATACCCTGCAGGTGCCTAGCTCTACTCAAACACTTCAACAGTGGAGTACTTATAGTCAACAGTAACTCATTACATGCGTTTATAATTATTATTATTAGTGGTGTTGCTGTTTATTATTATTATTATTCCTATCATCTTCATCATCATCATCATTATGCATTTATCAAGCGCCACTATCTAATGACCAAGCATCAGTCGATGGCGCTCAGCAAGGTCTCTGCACTGTAACCTTCTCTAGAGACTCGAACCCTTGCCATCAGCATTACTAATCCTGAGGTTTACTTAATCGGCAACCCTAAAGCAGTAGAATAATCCTTGAGCTCGAAAGCACACCTGAACGAGAAACCTACCTGTAGCCTTCTGCTTCTGGCTCCCAATCACAAGTGCCTTGATGGAATCGAAGAAGTGGTCGACGACCTCGTGGTCCTTGGGATGCGACGCCGGGTCATTCGCCACAGCAGCCAGGTACTCATTGATCAGCGAGATGAGGATGTTCGTGATGAAGATGATCATCGTTATCAGGTAGATGAGCAGGTAGTACCCCGCTCCTCTGCCGTAGTAAGCGACCAGCTGGCCGAAGTTGAACTTGCCGAGGAAGGCTGCGACCAGCGACAGCGAACATTCGTATATCGACGAGTAGTCGCGCAGCTGGAAGAAGAGCAGGTAGGCGCCGAGGTTGAAGGCGAGGAACACGATACCTGCGATGACGGCGAAGCTCATCATGCTCGACGCCGATTTGGCGAGGGTCTGGCCGAGTACGGAGATGGTCCGGTTGTAGCGGAGGAGATGAAGGAGCCGGCACTGCGTCAGGAAGGCCACGAGGCCCATCAGTATCAGGTAGCTGTTGTTGTAACGGATGATGGGCGTGAAGCTCACCGTTTCACCTGCAATATCATCCAGGTCTCTCTTCTGTCTTATTCTGTACTGCAGAGACTTGAAGTGTCCAGAGCTCTACTGAGATTAGACTTTCGAGGACTATTTTATCGTGTGCTAGATTTGCCGACTCAGCTATAATGAGTACACAGACCGTACACTGTCGGTGGGAAGATGGGACGGTGAAGGAGAGGACTGGCCACCCACCATCATATGCCGAGGTTAATAAAATGAAGTCGCTAACACTTCGTACCCATGGCTGCCTCAGGGCTAGCTTGAGGGAGTGCTCTTCTTCTTCTTCTTCTTCGTCTAGACTTGCCTAGGTCTAGGCACAGAATTAGACCAGAGTAGGGTAAAGTGAAAAATTGTAGAATGAGATGGAATATAATAGAATTGAATAGAGTAGAACAACAATCATCGATTCAGAAACTATGCGTAGAATAGAATAAAACTAATGGATAAGACTAGAAAATACCAGAATGGAATAGACCAGTAAAATAATTGAATGGAAAAACTAGACTTGAATAGAACAGAATGAAAAAGAATATAATAAAATAGAATAGAATGGGAAAGACTAGAATGAAATAGAATAGAATGGGAAAGACTAGAATGAAATAGAATAGAATGGAAAAGACTAGAATGAAATAGAACAGAATGAAAAAGACTATAATAAAATAGAATAGAATGGGAAAGACTAGAATTAAATAGAATAGAATGGAAAATACTAGAATGAATAGAACAGAATTGAAGAGACTAAAATTAAATAGAATAGAATGAAAGACTAGAATGAAATAGAACAGAATGGAAGAGACTAGAATTAAATAGAACAGAACGGAAAAGACTAGAATGAAATAGAACAGAGTGGGATTGACTAAAATGGGATAGAATATAATGGTATAAATAGACTGGAAATAGAGCATAAAAACAAGGAAAGACTGGAAAGCGACGTAAAGTACCAGCCCGAATCTGAAATGCTGACGGAAGTCGCACATCACCAGTATGTCTATGCTGCAAACGCGACCGACAACGGATGAACTGACCGGATATGGTTACCTGGATTATTCATCATGTTCTCGACGACCCTCATGGTCCAGATGCAACGGAGCGTGTACAAGACAACAGCCACGTAGAAGAAGGCGAGCGTGACCATCTGCGACCAGTTCCAGAAGCTTCTGAAGTATCTCATGCGTTCCCGACACACCTTCCTCAGCTCAAGAATCGTGACAACCACAACGAAGATTGCACAGGCAATCTCGGAAACGAGGGCCACCACCCCGTTGGCGCCGGTGTAGCGATACAGCTGAACGATTTCGACGCGTGACATCCAGACCATGTCTCCCATTGTCGGATACTCAAAGAGGATAGTCACCAGGTTGGCTAGGCTGCTGCCCGGATTGAGGACGTTGAATTCGACGAATACAGCTCTCGTGTAGATGTCTAGCCAGCGAGTTCTATGCAGGTCGTGGGTCATCTGTGTCGCCGATTCCAGCGTCAATCCGAGGCTGGCGACGTAGCCCCCACCTGGATAGGAGGATAGGGTACCGTCGAAGGACTGCCCGCTTAGCTCGTCTTCCGCGCGGTAGAGGAAGGCCTTCTGGAGTTCGGCGAGTTCGGCCTTGTAGGTCATCATGTGGGAGAGATTGCGAACGGGTATCCAGCCTGGCTGGTAGGGCGAAGTGTCCTCCAGGGAGGAACTGTAGGAGTTCGTGCACCGATATCCGCGGATGACACTTGCCAGATCTACGCACCTCTCTAAAGTGAATCAGAACAAGGCAGAATTTGTCGACATCCAGCTCTAGAATCGTTTGTACAAAATCTAGCTCTAGAATCGTTTGTACAAAATCTAGCTCTAATCGTTTGTACAAAATCTAGCTCTAGAATCGTTTGTACAAAATCTAGCTCTAGAATCGTTTGTACAAAATCTAGCTCTAGAATCGTTTGTACAAAATCTAGCTCTAGAATCGTTTGTACAAAATCTAGCTCTAGAATCGTTTGTACAAAATCTAGCTCTAGAATCGTTGGTACAATTGTTTAACTCTAGGATTGTTGATACAAAGCTCTATCTGTAAAATCGATGGTACAAAGCTCTAGCTCTAGAACCTTTGGTACAACGCTTTAGTAGCTCTAGAATTGTTGGTACAAATCTCTATCTGTAGAATCGATGGTACACAGCTCTAGCTCTAGAATCTTTGGTACAACGCTTTAGTAGCTCTAGAATTGTTGGTACAAAGCTCTATCTGTAGAATCGATGGTACAAAGCTCTAGCTCTAGAATCTTTGGTACAACGCTTTTGTAGCTCTAGAATTGTTGGTACAAATCTCTATCTGTAGAATCGATAGTACAAAGCTCTAGTTCTAGAATCTTTGGTACAGCGCTTTAGTAGCTCTAGAATTGTTGGTACAAATCTCTAGCATTAAAATCATTAGTACAAAGCTCTGTCTCTAGAATCTTTGGTACAAATCTATACTAGAACTAGAACTGTGGTGGTCTCATTATTTTAGAACCTGACGAGTTATAAGCGCCATTCCAGAGTTCTCTTTATTGTCTCCGGACATTGTTTAAAGAGCTTGAAGGATCATATCTACCTCCGGACAAAAAATAATAAATATAATTGAACCTTATACTGTATATTCGTGCCTACCCTTTCTCACTCGCAGCTGACGCAATCTCGGAGGTCCAATTCTCCAACTGTGCATGTCGCTCATGTAGTTCTTATCATAGGCTGTCACAGGTTGGCCATTGTACCTCGTCCTGGCGTACAGGATTGGCAGAAGGGTATCCACCGCCCAGTTCCACATACCCTGCTTCACGTATGTCTGTAAAAAGCAGAGGAAGAGTCCCGTAAGACTACCCAAATTTGGTAACTCCGAGTATGTAATGTTAGCTACCTCATTTCTCGATCTCCTGTTATAATTTGTAAGTGTAATTGAACACTGACTTTGCAAAACAACCAGAGGCTAGCCTACAAGACTTTAAATGAAATTAAGAAGTAGCATATTGCAACAGTTAGCCAAACAAAGCACAGTAAACTAACAGTAATTTCATTGTGTTAGGTCGGGAGCTCCTCTGGTGAGTCTCCCTGAAGTGGCGCTATATAAATCTGCAATTACCACAACTTACCACGTTGTCGAGTACACTTCCGGTGAGGGTGTAGACGAGGTTTTGGTTCTGCTGGAAGGACCAGTTGTCCTGTTGACCGTTGACGACGAGGAGGATGAAGAAGAGGAAGGCGACGTAGAAGATAATCTCACGGATCATTGACTTCATCTTCTCGTCGATTTCTCTCTTGCGTCGAGCGGCGACCTGCTCGTCTGTCGTCAGCATACCGTCCAAGGCCACGTCTATCGTCAATAGATATTACATCAAATTGAATCAAGATCTAGTCTATGCCAATCAAGTCATGTTATCAAGTCAAGTCATGCTGTCAAGTCAAGTCTTGTTGTCAAGTCATGTTGTCAAAAGAGTCAAATCATGTTGTCAACTCGAATCAATGCTATCATATATACATTCGCACTTGCACTTGCATAAATACATTATACATACATACGTCATACATGCTACCGGTACATACACATATACACAATAACACACATACATACATGCATACAATACATAGTACATACAACACACATACAAACATGCACAAACGCCTATGCACACACACACACACACACACACACACACACACACACACACACACACACACACACACACACACACACACACACACACATATATATAATTATATATATATATATATATATATATGCATACAGAGATTGTATCAGAATCGACTGTGTAGCAACAACCTGCTCCGACAAGATGAATCTTCTCTCGATCTGAGTAGCTAATGCTCTTCATTTTGCCCAACTGCTCCTCGTACTCGGACACTTCCGGATCCTGCTTCAGGACGAACGAAGCCAACAGCGCCACTACGATGACCTACACAGTCATAATTACAACAGTTACGACAATTACAACAATTACAACAATTACATAAGTAACAGTACATCTCTAATTGCAAAATGATTAGAATAATTTAGTAACATTACATTTACAGTCCTAGTAGTGAAAGGTTAGTATTGGCACATTCGTAATAGCAATGCACTCTATTACTAGTAGCTTTCATAGGTAGTACCTGGTAGTTGGCATGTTACATTTACAATTGTAAACTGTCTAATTCTACAATTAAATTACTACAACAATCCATTCGTTTCATCATAATCATCACCACCATCATCATCATATCATCATTATTATCATCTTCGTCGTCGTCAATATCATTATGCTGCATTTATTTATCGTTACCTTATTATCCTATGCGTTTTATCGTTACTTGAATCTATGACGCGCTTTATCGTTACCTTAATTTATGTCGCGCGCTTTATCTTTACCTTAATCTATGTCGCGCGCTTTATCTTTACCTTAATCTGTGTCGCGCGCTTCATCGTCACCTTAATCTATGACGCGCTTTATCGTTACCTGGATCTATGACACGCTTTATCGTTACCTTGACCGGTTGGATGAGTATCGCGGACTCTGCAAACGAGAGGAGAAACGCAATCAGCCAGCTCTCTGATTTTTTCTCTCCCCAGTCGAGACTGTAGAAGATCGTGAAGACTCCGGACACAGCGACGCTGAAGAACACCAACGTCCAAGCGAAATAGACCGACCAGGGCGGCAGGGAGCCAGCGCCGAGTGACGTTCTGGAATGAACGGTCTTCGTGCGGTACTTGGACCCGGTGAAGTTGTGCCTGGCCTTCGAGAAGATGATGGTGATGATGAGAATCGGCGGGAAAACGATGAGGCTGCTGATGATACTGTTATACATCTGGGTCCCGGTGATGGAGATGGGACCGATGTGGATGGCCTGCGTTGACGGCTCCTGTTCGGCAGCGTCCTTGTAGAACATACAGTTGGTGATCATGGCGAGGAAGAGCGTCGCCATACAGGCGCCGAGTCGCTGTGCCCGCGTGAAGAGGGACCGCTTGGCCCGGTAGCCGACTGACAGCCACAGGTGATCGTCGAAGATTCGGTGGGAAAGGTTCTTGCGGACCAGAGATGCAGTCTCCTCAGCCACGAGGGAGTGAGTGACGGTCAGGGTACGACGGACGCGGCCTTCCTCACGGTCGATGGCCAGCCAACTATCGCACATGAACATGTACCTGCGCAAGGGTACATTGCATTGCGCGCATGTTGAAATGTAGCTTTCTATGCAGAGTAAAGGTTTACACCTGTTAGTATGTGTGTCGCAATGTTGCTTTCAATGGAAATTTAAGGTACATTTCAATGATAGTACCACTTTGAAGTTGGAGCAATGCTACCGGATAATGTAAAGTTTTAAACGTTAATGTTTCCACTTTGAAACTGGAGCAATTCTACCGAATAATGTAGACGTTAATAGTACCAATTTGAAGTTAGGGCAATGCTATCGGATAATTTAAACATTAATACTACCACTTTGAAGTTTTGAGCAATGCTTTCGATTAATATAAACGTTAATAGTACCGTCTTAAAGTTGGTCGTAAGTAAATAGCTTATCTCCACTCTACCAGCCTTGACCTTATTTTACCATTCCTCAATTTGCCTTGCCTTTTTAGCCTTCTTTATACAGCATCACATTAAATGACCTTACCTGAACTCCAAAAATACTCATAGTGCCAATAACGCCAGTTAGTACCAGTTTCAAGCCTGGAAAAAGAGGAGGGAACGTCAACGGCCGTATTAGCCACAAGATGTCGGTAAACACTGGACCTACTATTACAACCTCACCTTACCATACCTTACCTCAACTCACCATACCATACCATACATTACATTACCTTACATTACCTTACCATACCTTACATTTCCTTACCCTACATTACCTGACCATACCTACCTCAACTCACCTCACCGTACCATACCATACGCTACATTATATTACCTTACCTTATCATACCTCACCATACCATACTATACCTTACCATACCTTACCTATAGAGAACCAAACGATTTTTAGTATTTCCCTTCGATTACCATTGTCCAGTCTTTACGTCGACCAAAACGATTTTCCCGAGGTTCCATGCGGCGTTCTTTCCACCCGAGTTGTCGTGCCACACCTCGCACTTGAGAGGAACTCCAAGACAATCCGGTGTCTTCATTGCGAACGAACTTACTTCACCACGTCCAAAATTCTAACAAGAATATCTTACAGAGGTCAATAAGACGTCGGGGTTAATAATAAAGACAATAATTCTAAACTTGTTAACTTTACCATCAAGAAGTCGCAATACTAAGCCATCGGGTGGCATGCGGGCGGTTGTGTGCATGACACTGGAAGGCACACCCAGGTTATTATGATTATGAGTGGCGCTATATAAATTATCGATTACAATTACAATTACAATTAGCAAATACTGAGCCTCTTTTCTATCTGAATAGTGTGTCCAGTAGTAGTTTGTGTATCTCTACCAAGTTGTCTGGCGAATATAATCTATGTATGTGAACAGATTTGGCCTCTCTTTCAAATTCCATCAATAACTCTAAGCCTACCTGTCTGATGCCATTAATCACTCTAAGCCTACCTGTCTGATGCCATTAATCACTCTTAGCCTACCTGTCTGATGCCATTAATCACTCTTAACCTACCTGCCTAATGCCATTAATCACTCTAAGCCTACCTGTCTGGTGCCATTAATCACTCTAAGCCTAACTGTCTAATGCCATTAATCACTCTAAGCCTAACTGTCTGATGCCATTAATCACTCTAAGCCTAACTGTCTGATGCCATTAATCACTCTAAGCCTAACTGTCTGATGCCATTAATCACTCTAAGCCTAACTGTCTAATGCCATTAATCACTCTAAGCCTAACTGTCTAATGCCATTAATCACTCTAAGCCTAACTGTCTGATGCCATTAATCACTCTAAGCCTAACTGTCTAATGCCATTAATCACTCTAAGCCTAACTGTCTGATGCCATTAATCACTCTAAGCCTAACTGTCTGATGCCATTAATCACTCTAAGCCTAACTGTCTGATGCCATTAATCACTCTAAGCCTTACTGTCTGATGCCATTAATCACTCTAAGCCTAACTGTCTGATGCCATTAATCACTCTAAGCCTAACTGTCTGATGCCATTAATCACTCTAAGCCTAACTGTCTGATGCCATTAATCACTCTAAGCCTAACTGTCTGATGCCATTAATCACTCTAAGCCTAACTGTCTGATGCCATTAATCACTCTAAGCCTAACTGTCTGATGCCATTTATCACTCTAAGCCTAACTGTCTAATGCCATTAATCACTCTAAGCCTAACTGTCTGATGCCATTAATCACTCTAAGCCTAACTGTCTGATGCCATTAATCACTCTAAGCCTAACTGTCTGATGCCATTAATCACTCTAAGCCTAACTGTCTGATGCCATTAATCACTCTAAGCCTAACTGTCTGATGCCATTAATCACTCTAAGCCTAACTGTCTGATGCCATTAATCACTCTAAGCCTAACTGTCTGATGCCATTAATCACTCTAAGCCTAACTGTCTGATGCCATTAATCACTCTAAGCCTAACTGTCTGATGCCATTAATCACTCTAAGCCTAACTGTCTAATGCCATTAATCACTCTAAGCCTAACTGTCTGATGCCATTAATCACTCTAAGCCTAACTGTCTGATGCCATTAATCACTCTAAGCCTAACTGTCTGATGCCATTAATCACTCTAAGCCTAACTGTCTGATGCCATTAATCACTCTAAGCCTAACTGTCTGATGCCATTAATCACTCTAAGCCTAACTGTCTAATGCCATTAATCACTCTAAGCCTAACTGTCTGATGCCATTAATCACTCTAAGCCTAACTGTCTGATGCCATTAATCACTCTAAGCCTAACTGTCTGATGCCATTAATCACTCTAAGCCTAACAGTCTGATGCCATTAATCACTCTAAGCCTAACTGTCTAATGCCATTAATCACTCTAAGCCTAACTGTCTGATGCCATTAATCACTCTAAGCCTAACTGTCTGATGCCATTAATCACTCTAAGCCTAACTGTCTAATGCCATTAATCACTCTAAGCCTAACTGTCTGATGCCATTAATCACTCTAAGCCTAACTGTCTGATGCCATTAATCACTCTAAGCCTAACTGTCTGATGCCATTAATCACTCTAAGCCTAACTGTCTGATGCCATTAATCACTCTAAGCCTAACTGTCTAATGCCATTAATCACTCTAAGCCTAACTGTCTGATGCCATTAATCACTCTTAGCCTACCTGTCTGAAGCCATTAATCACACTAAGCCTACCTGTCTGAAGCCATTAATCACTCTTAGCCTACCTGTCTGAAGCCATTAATCACTCTTAGCCTACCTGTCTGAAGCCATTAATCACACTAAGCCTACCTGTCTGAAGCCATTAATCACACTAAGCCTACCTGTCTGAAGCCATTAATCACTCTTAGCCCACCTGTCTGATGCCACTAATCAATCAATCAATCAAATTCGTTTATTCAACACCTTAAGCTGACACGGACGCAACTTAGACAAGATAGACTATGGAGGACAATTCTGGGGCCAAAAGTACGGGGACAGGTACAGGAAATTGTCAGTAAGAATTCTTATAAAAAAATGCGAGATATATAGTTAATCACTCTTAGCCTACCTGTCTGATGCCATTAATCACTCTTAGCCTACCTGTCTGATGCCATTAATCACTCTTAGCCTACCTGTCTGATGCCATTAATTACCCATTGGCCTACCTGTCTCATGTCATCACTCATTCTTAGCCTACCTGTCTGATGCCATCAATAGATCTCTAAGCCTACCTGTCTAGTTAATTCCATCAATCACTCTCAGCCTACCTGTCTGATGCCATCGGACATGCTTCGGACTCCAGTCCCTGTCTCTGAACCATAGATACGGAAGAAGACCTGAGACTTCGTTCCCGCCTTTCGAGCGAATCCAGTGTGAACGTGGATCTCGTAGTCGAACTCATCCTCGTCGTAATTGTCCAACAATGGCAGAATATCCCACTTTAACGGAGAATACATAGAACACTTAATGCACGAATGTAGCCACAATTCCCCAATCAAAGGAGCACCCAGAACACTTAATGCGCAAATGTAACCACCATGCCCACTCAAATGGAGCATCATCCGGAACACTTAGCCACTATGTTCCATTCAAAGGAACATCGGGAACACTTAATGCACGAATGTAATCAGTTATCCCCATTTTATAAGATATGTAAGAATTGCACAAATGTAACCTGTATAAACCACTTCATGAGAAAATGTGTGATACCCAATGCACGATTGCGACCAGAATGATCCACGAAAACGTAGCGTGTAGAAGACAGTTGAGAAGAAATCTTCGACAAGGATGGATGGATGGATGGATGGATGGATGGATGGATGGATGGATGGATGGATGGATGGATGGATGGATGGATGGATGGATGGATGGATGGATGGATGGATGGATGGATGGATGGATGGATGGATGGATGGATGGATGGATGGATGGATGGATGGATGGATGGATGGATGGATGGATGGATGGATGGATGGATGGATGGATGGATGGATGGATGGATGGATGGATGGATGGATGGATGGATGGATGGATGGATGGATGGATGGAGAGATGGACGGACGAACAATTGATTAGATGAATGAAAGAGTGAATGAAACAATGAATGAAAGAATGAATGAAACAATGGATGAAAGAATGAATGAAACAATGGATGAAACAATGAATGAAACAATGGTTGAAACAATGGATGAAAAATGAATGAAACAATGGATTAAAGAATGAATAAGTGACTGAACGCATTAACTACCGAAGTCGATTGTGATCGAACAACCGAACTAATAAATAAGTTAAGCGAAAAATTCTGAAAACAATCGCCAGACTTCAAAGCGAAGCCGACGGCAGGTAACCTTGAGCAAATCCCTTTGATCGAGCCGACGTGCGATGACGGCTAGAATCACATAGAGAACGATTAGAACGACGAGAGTCGCCCAGACGCAAGGACTGTTTAGTAAGTTCTGGCCAAAGTTGTTGAACAGTCTGTTGAAGTCGATGGTGTTGACAGGGGTGACGAAACCGCCGCCAAAGCCCCCGAGAAGGTTGCTGCGGAATGCCACTTTGCGTGGAGATACGCTCTTCACCTGTATGCGGTAAAGTAAGGTAACATGCTAAGTAATGCAGGTAAGGTAAATGTCATACAAGGTAAATGTCATACAAGGTAAATGTGATATAAGGTTAATTTATTACAAGGTAAGTATCACACAAGGTAGATGTCATTCAAGGTAAAGTCATTCAAGGTAAGTGTTATACACGGTAAATGTCATACAAAGGAAGTGTCATATAAGCGTCATACAAGGAAAAGTCATTCAAGGTAAGTGTCATACACGGTAAGTGTCATACAAGATAAATGTCATACAAGGTAAATGTCATACAAGGTGGTAATTAGTGTCATACAAGGCTAGGTTAGGTAATGCAAGGTAATGCAGTCAAGGAAATGTAAGGCAATGCAAGGTAATGCAATACAAGCAAGGTAACACATGGCAAGGTGAGGAAGTAGACGGTAAGATTAGACAATAAGAGGGTAGAAAAGTAATACAAGGTGAAGGTAATCCGAGGTAAAATAAAGTTATGAAAGGTACCAGTACAAGTTCGGATGGTAAAATGCAAAGCAACCAATACATGCTCAAGTAAAGTAATTAAAGGTATTTCAGTTCCACAAGTGCCTGAAAACTTTCCTGCTTGTCAGTGATGAAAATGACCCGGGTCGAGAGCGCCACTGACCAGTGTTAATCTAGTCCCCCTCTTCTGGGAGGGGAAAGAAGGTTTCTGGGGGACCAACGAGTTTACACAAGATTTTTTTCTGTAATTTCATCCATCTTCAAAAAGTTTCAGACTTTTCCTAATTTCATCTTCCAAAAAAGTTGATGACATTTTTTTAGTCCTTCGCCCGATTTTTTTACAATTACTCTCTCAAAAAAAGTTGATGACCTTTTTATAGAAAATCTTCTCTCTTGGGGAAAACCATGTATCCACATGTATCCTGGGGGGAGGGGGATTTTTCCTCCCCTAAAGGTCTCTACATTGTAATATTGCTGGCCTCTGGGGGGAACATCAATCCTGGGGGGAAATTCCTCCCCCATAGACGTCTAGATTAAACACTGGCCACTGACCTACTGAGCGGTGCTTTATAAATTCTCGATTACAATTTAGAACAAGGCTATATATATACTCCACTCTGAAGACCAATTACCTGACAAGGTCCAGAGACCCATATCTCCTGGTCCTCCAGCCACGTGTGACACGTTACTTCCTGGAAACTGACGTAGTAATCCAACTGAATTTCGACCGCTTTCTTGCAAACCGTTGTGTTCCGACATCCTAAAAGAAATCGTAGATGACAGATGCATTGTAGATGAGCGCAGATGAGCGTAGATGAGCGCAGAAATCGTAGACGAGCGTTGGAGAGTCACTGATCTCATGCTCTTGGGGCCTGATTGTGAATGGCAGGAGCTATTGTTACTATGAATTTATTAAGCGCCAAGGGACAGTCGATGGTACTGAGAAATTGTCGGTGAAGGACTTGCCCATTTTAATGCCCTAGGTGCCAACACAGTAAATGTCTCAATGGAGGAGGTTCGAACCGTACTCTCCGTGTTACAGGGCGAGCGCTCTAATCAATCGGGTATTCATCAGAATCTACCGCTTGATAGATTTATGGATAGATAGATAGATAGATAGACAGACAGACAGACAGACAGACAGACAGACAGACAGACAGACAGACAGACAGACAGACAGACAGACAGATAGATAGATAGATAGATAGATAGATAGATAGATAGATAGATAGATATACAGACAGACAGACAGACAAACAGACAGATAGATAGACAGATAGACAGATCGACAGATAGCTAGACAGTAAACCGTCCATAAAATTGTCCATTCACCCATCCATAAGTTAATTCATCCATTTACCCATTCATAAATTCATCCACACACTAATTCATCCATCCCTATATACATCGTATACCCTTCCATCCTTCCATGCACCCATCCATACAGCCATCGATCCACCCATCCATCCATGCCTTACCGTTCGAGGACTGGACACCGACATAGAGGGTCGACATGTTGCTCGTTCTCCACCCCTCAATATACAGACTATAGTTGCTCATCCCATTGTACGTCATCAGGATCCAGTCATAGTCCTCTGGGACCGGCCTCCGATCTCCCTTCACATAAACCACAAGCGTATCGTTCCGACCGCGAATGGGAGTGACCCTCAGCAGGACAGGAATCGATCCAGGACCGGTGAGGTTGTAGGAGTGGATCACCATACCATAGACATCACCAGTCGTCTCGTTCATGTACATGCCACGTTGAAGAGGCGTAGAGATCTCCACGTCGACAGCGACTGAGCTGGGAGCGGTCGCTCCTTGGTCAGAGGCGCTTCTCCTGCGTCGATGCCTCGTCGAGGACGCATCAGAGGGGCAGGGCTTCAGCGTCACTGAGGATATCGGCGAATCAACGGCTGAGGCATTTGCACCCCACATGAAGAGATTCGTCACCGACTGGAGCGCCTGTTGGAAGGAAGACAGAGGGTACAAGTTCCCAACTCTGATTTGGCACATACAGGGCTCAACGTAAAAGCGCTAAAAGAGCACCTGCTCAGGTAGGATCAGATGAGGCGCAGGGATTGTCTAGTAGGTAGAGCGCTGGCCTTGTATCGCCCAGAGCACGGCATTTTCAAATTACAGAACTTTATGCTATATTGTATTAAGGGCTGTAATGGTAAAATTAGAGTTGAGTACTGTACACGCTATCGTTTAGTTTTCCGAAACTAATTAGAGGTGAGTACAAATATTTTGTGAGGTGAGCATACGGTCTCTAGAGGTGAGCATACGGTCTCTAGAGGTGAGTACACGCTGTAAGCCCGCGTATACCCTCGACTACAACCCTGATTACATTGTATTGTCCTACCTTTCTTTGTAGACAGCTAGCATTTGATTCAAGGCTGTTGATACGAAATTCTCCGAACGAATTCCTGATCGTTGTGTTGTTAAAATCTTTGCCGGCTTTCCTGTCCATCTGGATGTGGATTTTCTTTGGAACATTGATGACAATCGGTGCGTCTCCGATCTGTTGCTTTTCTCCGAAGAAGTCCAACATTTTATTGAATGACTCCACGGCACTTTTCATCGCTTGGGCCACCTGGAAATTAAGAGAAGATGGAGGATAAGAAGCATAAACCTGAAGAAGACTGAAGAAGAAGAAGAAGATGACGATGATGATGA
>OY744614.1:46056688-46189188 GCA_963556255.1 Allolobophora icterica | reverse complement strand
ATGTCTTGAGAACAAAGATTTATGTCTTGAGAACAAAGATTTATGTCTTGAGAACAAAGATTTATGTCTTGAGAACAAAGATTTATGTCTTGAGAACAAAGATTTATGTCTTGAGAACAAAGATTTATGTCTTGAGAACAAAGATTTATGTCTTCAGAAGTATAAGTATGGTGCCATAGAAGTTCTTAAATGAGATTAGTAAGTTGATTGGTCATTAGATAAGTCGTTAGATTAAATTAG
Source organism: Allolobophora icterica (assembly GCA_963556255.1). Taxonomy (NCBI): domain Eukaryota; kingdom Metazoa; phylum Annelida; class Clitellata; order Crassiclitellata; family Lumbricidae; genus Allolobophora; species Allolobophora icterica. The sequence goes on along the minus strand of OY744614.1, from coordinate 46,188,948 downwards.
TCATTCATTCATTCTGGAAATTCATATAGCGCCTCATCAAAAGAAACCTACTCAGAGCCGCTCTAGTCGTTAGTTTAGATTAGATCGTTAGATTAATTGTTAAATTAGATTAATGATTGGATAAGTCGTTACGTAGGTCATCAGATTAATAGACAGATTAATTATTGGATAGGTCATTAGTTCAGATTAGTCAGTAAATTAGTCATCAGACATGTTGGATATGCAGATTAAACTCATAAGATTAGTCATTAAATCAGATTAGAACAGATTACGATAACAATAACAATCTTATGGCAGATCAAACTAATCATTGAAGTTGGCTTACCACTCCAGAAGCTGAAACCAGTTTCGGTTTCATCAGCAACGCCTGGACTGCGCTGCTAGTCTGTGCGATTGCAACGGCTGAATCAATGGGAAAGGATGACACAGCAGACAACATCTTCTCTCTCAACTACAAGGCAACGCATGGACAACGCATCCGTTACAACAACAGCAACAGACGACAACATAGGACAACAGCAAATGACAACAACAACAGCAACAGATAATGACAACGTCCGAAAATAGGCCAAAAACAGCGCATTGCAATAAATGACAACACCAAGCAACAAAAGAGGCAACACAAGAAACCAAACAAAAACACCGACAACAAGCGACAACCAAAAATAACAACACAAATAAGCAACAAGAACAATAACAACGACTACGGACAACGATAGTGAAAACAGGAAACAACAAATGACAACAATGACAGCAACAGCAACGTATAGTTTTATTGAATTGTCCTCTTAAATCCAACAGTGTTGAAACACTGTTAATGCTATTTCTAAATACATTTCTGGCAATTCAGTTAATATTGCATCTAAATGCGCATTATTGTTATCAGTACTATTCTATTTTCATCATTATCGTCATTGCCATAATTATCATCAAAATTATCAGTATCATTCCCGTTATTATCAACAGTCACTACCATTATTTCCGCTATCATCATCGTCTTATCTTTATCATAATGTTGGTTATAATCGTCTTATCTTTATCATAATGTTGGTTATAATCGTCTTATCTTTATCATAATGTTGGTTATAATCGTCTTATCTTTATCATAATGTTGGTTATAATCGTCTTATCTTTATCATAATGTTGGTTATAATCGTCTTATCTTAATCATAATGTTGGTTATAATCGCTATTGTTTTAATTACTCTCGTCATCATCATTATCGTTTTTCCATTGTTACCATGCGCCTGTGATTCTTATCGTCATCATTACCGCCTTCTTATTGTCATCATTACCGCCTTCTTATCGTCATCACTACCGCCACAACCACCACTCGTAGCATCATCATATTTACCCCCTCTTCCAGTTGTTGCTGTGCAGGACTGGGGGACGGTAAAGGCGGTCCAGCATCGGCGCTAGCAGCATCGACCTAGGCATGTCCGATTATACACAAAATAGATCAGTTATCACATAAAGCACCGTGTGGCATGATTGGTCAGAGCGCTCGCCTTGTAACACAGAGAGTACAGGTTCGAATCCTCCTCCTCTGAGACGATTACTGTGTAGGGACCTTGAGCAAGTCCTTTACTCACAATTGCTCAGCGCCATCGATGTTCTGTCGTATGTATAGTCGTGTGTGTACTACTGAACTTAGGAAGGAGGGCAATATCAAATACAGTTGTACTGTATTGTTTAAACAACTTTCTTAAAGAGGTAGAGCGGAGCAATGTAGAGAAGAGAGTAGGGTTTAAGGTAAAGTAAGTTAGATTATGGTAGGGTAAGGTGTTGGTTTCGGGTACAGATGCAGGCAGGGTTGGGTAGCAAAGGATGGGATAGGATATGGTAGGGTAGGGTAGGATAGGATATGGTAGGGTAGGGGTAGGGTAGGGTAGGATAGGGTAGGTAGGGTCCAAGCGACGGCTACGACGATGATGAACATGATGATCATGGCGACGACAATGATGAAGATGATAATGATGATTACGACGACTACGTCAGCAGATTACTCACCGAGGGTAGGTTGCGTCGTAATAATAAACATAATCGAGAATGATGATGATGACGACGACCACGATGATGATGACGACGACGACGACGACGATGACGATGATGATGGTGATGATGATGATGATGATGATGATGATGATGATGATGATGATGATGATGATGATGATGATGATGATGATGATGATGATGATGATGATGATGATGATGATGATGATGATGATGATGATGATGACTTCGACCATGTGTGCTTCCATTGCTTTGAATCTTACAGGTTGGATCACGAGGGACGACGCATCACCATCCGCCGGAGATGTGCCATTAACACCAGGATCACCATCCACCGGGAATATGTCGCTGAAACCAGGATCATCACCGCTGATGTCTTGAGCGTTGAGGACGGACATGACGGAGAGAATGTTGGCGGTCTGGACAGCTGGACTTCCGGTCAGGATCGAGTTGAGACCAGACGGTTGTGAGAGCTGCTCAACCAGGTCCGTCGGTGTAGTTGTGGACGGCATCACCTGAAAACAAACGAAAGGAAGCAGACCATCTAAAATGACGAAATGTAATGTACATCTCTGAAATTTCTGGGCGCCAAAAGCTGAGAGAAGAATGACTGGTTTATTTTCGCAGGCGTTTTATCAATTCGGGTTCATAGAGGTCAGGATGTCGACCTAATTCATTCATTCGTTCTTTCTTTCATTCATTCGTTCAATCTCTCATTCTTCGTTTATTCATTCATTCATTCATTCGTTCGTTCGTTCATTCATTCATTCATTCGTTCGTTCAATCGTTCACTCGTTCGTTTATTCAGTCGTTCATCCATTCATTCATTCATTCATTTACTCATTCATTCGTTCGTTTATTCATTCGTTCATTCATTCATTCGTTCGTTTATTCATTCGTTCATCCATTCATTCATTCATTCATTCACTCATTCGTTCGTTCGTTCGTTCGTTTATTCATTAGTTCATCCATTCATTCATTCATTCATTCATTCATTCGTTCGTTCGTTCAATCGTTCATTCGTTCATTCGTTCGTTCGCTCGTTCATTCATTCATTTATTCAGAGAACTTTATATAGCGCCTTTCTCAACTGGTGGGACCAACATAGACGCTCATTATCGGTCAGTGTCGAAGCAGGGTCAGAATAAGATCTGACTGGGTCAGAATGCAAAGGGATCAGCTAACTGTGATTGTAATTGTAATCTGACATTTATAAAGCGCCACTATATCTCTGTCTCTCTCTTTCTGTCTATCTCTGCTTGTCTGTCTGTTTGTCTGTCTGTCTGTCTGTCTTTATCTATGTGGCCCTGTCTCTATCTCTCTATGAATATACTTAAGAAACTCATCAGTGGAGCTCCCGACCTGAACCAGTGAAATTACTGTTGAATATTACAGACTTCAAGCGCTTGTATGTATATGTGCATGGATGTGTGTGTATGTGTATATGTAGCATGTATATGTGTATGTGTGTGTCTATGTATATGTTCATGTGAATGTATGCATGTATGTATGTATGCATGTATGTATGTATGCATTAATGTTTGTATGTTTGTATGTTTTCTCAAATGTACGTGGAAGGGACAAACTGAGGAGCTCGAGCCGCATCTCTCGAGAAAGGCGATTCCAGTTGGTGGGTCCAACATAGGCAAAGCTTCTGGACTGCGCTGTTGTAGTACGCATTCGAGGGAGAGTCAGGAGTCCACGGGCAGCCGACCGAAGCTGGTTCCCGCGACTTGGGTTTTCCAGGCGCTATAGAAAATATCGAGGTTACTATCACGATTACGACCATTACCTGAACGTCCATCTTCGCCGCCACGAAGGAGTCGTTCAATGTGTCGACTATGATTGGAGTGATCTCGTTGTAGTAGGAGTCGAGACTGTTCCCGACGGGCAGGAGAACGGGACCACTGGATGGCGTGCTACCGTAGTAGACGATCTGTACCTCAACGGTTCCATTGGTGTTCCTCGGAACGATCTCGTAGATGTACTTCAGATCAGCCGTCAGACCGTTCGCGCACATCCATCCTTGACAGGTAATGTTGAACATCGTCTCCACAGCTGCGCCTGGGAGAAGAAGAGGCGAGGCGTCAAGTTCCCAACCTTACCGTACCCCATTTCCTTACCGTTTTCCTACAGTTCCCTACCATTTCCATTCCCCTACCATTTTCCAATCATTTCTCTACCATTTCCCAACCCTACCATACCATTTTCTTACCATTTTCTTACCATTGTCCTACCATTTTCCTACCATTTCCCTATCATTTCCCAACCCTACATATTTTTTCCCTACCATTTTCCTACCATTTCCCTACCATCTATTAACATATCATTTGTGGGGCGTGGTGGCTCAGTGGTAAGTTCGGCGCCTTGTGACCGGAGGGTTGCAGGTTCGAATCCCACTCTAGCCGCTGCGTACGGACCTTGGGCAAGTCCTTCACTCGCAATTGCTCGTGGCGCTTCGGCGTGAAAATTCCGGCACAGTATCAAATGCTGTAGTCGGGAGCGCCTCTGAGTAGTAGTTGACTTCGAGAGGCGCTATAGAAATATCCGGAGTAATAATAATAATAATAATATCCAACGATTTTCCTACGATTTTCCTACCATGTCCTTACCATTTTCCTACCATACCTCTACAATTTTTCTACCGTTTCCTACCATGTCCTTGTCATTTCCCTACCATACCCCACCCGTCCCAAACACTTAATTTTCTGCCAAATCTTGCCATCCCCTAACTAACGCTACTCTGTCTTACTCTATCCTACTTTACCCTTCCTACTTTACCCTAAACTACTCTATGTTACCCTATCCTTATTGCATTATACACATCTTACTCTACCCTGTATAACCCTACCATGGATTACGCTACCCTACTGTACATTACCTCCTTATTTACCTCATTCTTTCTTATGCTACCATAACTTCCCTTACCCTACCTTTTCTTACTCACGATAATTACTATACCCTTTGATACCCTTACTTTACCCTTCCTTACCTTATCCTTCCATACCTTACGCTACCCATTCTATATAGTTATGACTCGAATCTAGTTTGACCTACTCTCTTACCCTACCCTGTCCTACCATTCGATAATTTGGTCAGTGCATCCAAAGGGCCTATAGGTATCATCCACCATGATTCTGGTCTTGTCACTTTTTGTGGCAAATCCATAGCATACCACGATTCGATTCTTACGATGTTGGGGGGTTGGACCATAATATATTCAGATGGTATGTGGAATTGGTTACCATGATTCTGATGTTACCACTGATGACAATTACACATCCAGTATCTAAGGATGCATGGATTTCATTTACCATTATTCCGGTCTTACCAGTTTGCATGGATTAGGACCACGGTCACGTGCTATATGGATTTACCAAGTCCATATCCCGAACATGCATTGATTTGTTCATCCAACAGCGTAGCTATGGGCCAACAGGGCCAACAACTTTCGCGCAGGCCGGGCCAGATGCTGTAAAAGAGGGGCCTGCTCGCAGCCTGATAAGCTACGAAGAGGCCCCAGACGGGGGCCTGCCTGAGTGATTAATTTGCGAGGGCCAGTAAAAATTCTAAGTTAAGCACAAGAATTTAACCTGAATCTTGTATTACCAATATATTGTGTCTGGTAATTCAAAATAGGTGGGAGGGTAGGTGATCACAACCAGAAAGTATGTGAACTTACCAGTTACGTATGGTAATTTAAAGTAGGTTGGAAGGTAATTGATCACAGTCAGATGGTATATATATATATATATATATATATATATTCTTTAATTAAGCGCCTGCAAACGCACTGCGCTGTACATGTACATGTTATGCGATAAACCTTAACTACTAACAGAACAAACAGACAGCCTGCAATACACGGCGCAAATTGCAGCCTACAAAGCATGTCCGCCTATGGGACTCGATCTCTGTACCTCTCGCACTCTACGCCAGATGTAATCCAATGCGCTATCGGGCCCCAACTTACCAGTTGCGTATGGCAGTTTAAAATAAGTAAATTGATCACAGCAGAATGGTATGTGGACTTACCTGTTGTTGGCGAGACTGAGCATGTTCCGCCATACGGTGGTACGTTGACCAGGAACTCATAGGCTTTCGATCCAATGTACGAATATGGGGTCCGTCCGTTTATAACCAACCTGTAGTAGAAGCCTTGCCGGAAAGTCAATGGCTCCACAAACAACGAGGAACCGTTGGCCAGCCCTATAAAGCATCCCGTCGATACAATGCAATACTATATACAAATGTAATACCATACAAATGCAATACAATACAATGTAATGATATGCAATGTTATACAAAGCAATACAATGCATCAAAGTACTGTACAATACCATACAATTATCACATGGCTGGGGATCACTGCAGTTGTAGTCATACAGAAGAGAACTACATGTTTGCAAGAGTGTGTATATAAAAATATCTCTGAAGGGGTATAGGTGTATGTCTGAAAGGCTGATTGGCCGGGTGCATAGCTGGATGGCTGGGATGCACTTAGTCACTTGGAGTTGCCATAGCTGGGAGCAGTGGTAGTTGTAGAAGTGGCCGAGTAATTTTTGGAGATGGTCTTATAATTAGAACAAGGTACATACTGGTCGGCTGGTTACCCGGATGAGTGGCTAGTCTGACAGGCTGACTGTAGGCAGATGAAGGAGTTAGTGGTATTTGGAGGAAGAGGTTAGCTAGGGAGCCAGAGAAGGTTTAAGAGGTAGGACAGCAGGCAGGGGAGTCAGTCAGAACTTGGACGTGAAGCTGGTGGACGGTGACGGAGAGCAAGCGAGCGTTGGGACGGAACGAGATGCTGCCTGTAGGAGACAACTGACTAGACAGCCTGAACAATGAAATAGAGATAAGTAAATTTTATTATTATTATTATTATTATTATTATTATTATTATTATTATTATTATTATTATTATTATTATTATTATTATTATTATTACTATTATTATTATTATTATTATTTTATTTTTTTATTTTTTTTAAACCCGAGGTAGGCCTATATATGATCCCTCAGGTGCAAGATACTAATTAATTATGTTGACTCTGGAGTGGCCGTCCTGGTCAAGATTCGGGAGAACAAAAGTGCTGTGGAAGGCGACTGCGTTGAAACGTTGAATTACAACGGACAGGCGCTGGAACAGATAGCTGGTTTCCCTTGGGTCTCCCGAGATTTGGCTCAGAAGACGTCCAAGGTCGGAGAGGAACGCCTGTCCCACGGCGTTAGCTGGTCCCAGGGTTTCAAAAGCCAATGGAACAAAATGGTAGAAATGCATCAGTTCGGTGTACTTAGCGTTTTTGCTGGACTCAGCCAGTTCCGCTGCACCTCCCGCCCGAGTGGAGGTTGTGGGCAGATAAGAAGGGGCTACTGTGTCTGCCACAGTGACGTCCCAGGTCAAACAACGACCCGAGCGCCATGGTATTAAAGTAAGGCCATCTGGTTATTATTATTATTATTATTATTATTATTATTATTATTATTATTATTATTATTATTATTATTATTATTATTATTATTATTATTATTATTATTATTATTATCTTTAATCATAACATTTACTCTAATAATTCTGTAATGTGTGACGCGAGTGTGCTTAGTAATGCTGTTTGATTAAATGATATTTTTGTAACCATGTTCTTCAGTTCGCTATTCCCCAGACTAGATTCTTAGATACTAGCGCTATGTAAGAAATACAAACCTAATCATTAAACCGCTAATCTAATCATAGTTATACAATGCAATATAATGCAATGACATGCGATACAATGGCATGCAATGTTATACGTAGCAATACAATGCAATAAAATGCTATACAAGGCAATGCAGTATTATACAATGCAACGCAATGCAATGATATGCAATGCAATGGTATGTATTGCTATACAATGCACTAAGATGCTATACAATGCAATAATATACAATCCAATACAATGAAATGCAATGATATGCAATGCTTTGTATTGCTATACAATGCACTAAGATGCTATACAATGCAATACTATACAATGCAATACTATACAATGCAATACCATGTAATGCAATGCAATGTAGTGAAATATAATGTAGGCAGCATGGAGCCTAGAACTCCTACCGTTGGATGTGAGAGATGCCAAGTTGGACTGGAGGTTGTACGGCATCGCTGGGTCAGTGCCACCCTCGTACAGCTCCCACCAGAGGGTTAGCGATCCCTCCATGTTGTAGCAATTGTCGTGACATTCACTTCTCAGGATCAACGAGTACTTCGCAAGGAGTCGAGACATGCAGTTCGATTCACAGCTGAGGTGCCATTCAACACAATGCAATGTTATGCAATGCGCAGCAAAGAAATGTAATGCAATACAATACAATACAATGCATTATTATGCAATGCAGTTCAATGCGATATTATGCAATGTTATACAATTAAATATTATTAGTTTATTGTTCATTTTCTCGTTTATTTATTTTAATGATTAGTTAAATTATCTGCACGTTGAAGGATTGAACTGATTGGAGACTTTTATTCCAGGAGAGAGAGAGAGAGAGAGAGAGAGAGAGAGAGAGAGAGAGAGAGAGAGAGAGAGAGAGAGAGAGAGAGAGAGAGAGAGAGAGAGAGAGAGAGAGACAGAGAGACAGAGACAGAGACAGAGACAGAGACAGAGACAGAGACAGAGACAGAGACAGAGACAGAGACAGAGACAGAGACAGAGACAGAGACAGAGACAGAGACAGAGACAGAGACAGAGACAGAGACAGAGACAGAGACAGAGACAGAGACAGAGACAGAGACAGAGACAGAGACAGAGACAGAGACAGAGACAGAGACAGAGACAGAGACAGAGACAGAGACAGAGACAGAGACAGAGACAGAGACAGAGACAGAGACAGAGACAGAGACAGACAGACAGACAGACAGACAGAGAGAGAGAGAGAGAGAGAGAGAGAGAGAGAGAGAGAGAGAGAGAGAGAGAGAGAGAGAGAGAGAGAGAGAGAGAGAGAGAGAGAGAGAGAGAGAGAGAGAGAGAGAGATAAGTTAATTAAACTGTCCATGGCTATGATCTGTCTCGGTATGTCTCCGAGGATGTGGACATGTTGCTCGTCCTCCATCCCTCGAGGTACAGACTGTGTCTGTCGTTGCCCTGTGGTTCTGCCTGTGTATGTGCTTAGAACTGTCTCTTTCTTTCTGTCTATCTCCGTTTGTGTCTTTGCCTTTCTGTCTGTGTCTCTGCCTCTTTATCTGCCTCTGTATATGTAACTGCCTCTGCCTCTGTTTATCTTTGTTTCTGTTGCAGCCTCTGTAGCTCCCTGTCTGTCTGTCTGTCTGTCTGTCTGTCTGTCTGTCTCTGTCTCTGTCTGTCTGTCTCTGTCTGTCTGTCTGTCTCTGTCTCTCTCTGTCTCTGTCTCTGTCTCTGTCTCTGGCTCTCTCTGTCTCTCTGTCTCTCTGTCTCTCTGTCTCTCTGTCTCTCTGTCTCTCTGTCTCTCTGTCTCTCTGTCTCTGTCTCTGTCTCTCTCTCGCTCTCTCTGTGTGTCTCTCTCTCTTCGATTATACTTACGTGATCTCCAGAACTGGGGCCGCTGTGGAAATAACGGAGAGCTCCATTTCCGCGGATGCATTCCGCTTATCCTTGGTCACTTTCAGCTGGAAAACGTAGTCGACATCCTCCTGGAAGTATGTCGTGTCTAGCTGGACCAAGGGCCCGTCGAAGGGCAGGATACCCGGTCCATCCCCGAAGCATCCGCTCGCGCTGCTGGTGGTCGCGTTGAACCGCCTGTAGGGCACGGTTGTTGGACTCGACGGCCACGCCTCGCTTTTCCTCTTGCACAACCAAGTCCAGTTGAACCCAGTCTTGTTCAGTGGGTCGGCAATGTCGGGGTCAAAGGTTGTGTTGAAGGCGTCCAAGGTCACGGTTGAGTTGAAGGGAATCGTCAGGTTAGGTCCGTTTGCGATACCCACCGTGAGAGGGGACTGCTTGAGGGTTATGTTGGCGTAGGCGACAACAACGTATCTCGTCATGTTGAAGACGTTGCTGTACAAGGCCACCGTCAGTCGCACCGTGTAACTGCAGCGTTACATAAAAACGTTACATAGAAACGTTACCTTAAAAGGTTACATGAAAAGGATACATAAAAGGTTACATAAAACGTTACATGAAAGGGATACATAAAAAGGTTACATAAAACGTTACATAGAAACGTTGCATAAAAACATTACATAAAAGCGTTACATCAAAACGCTACAAAAAACGTTACATTAGAGACGTTACGTGAAAACGTTATTTAAAGCGTCACATAAAATATTACTAAAACCGTTACATAAAAAGTTACTTAAAAGCGTTACAAAAAACTTTACATAAAGTTAGCCTTAAAACGTTACATAAAATTTTGCTTAAAACGTTACATGAAAGCCTTATCGTTTCATTTGACTCGTGCATTTCCAAACTGTCGTATGTGCTTTTGTTTAGATTTCATAAATTATTAAATGTGTGAGCTCGTGAATGAGAGAACGAGCAGGCTAGTAACGCAGTAACACACTCAAACGCACAATCATACAAACATACAGGCATCTACGCATACAATGCATGCATACATACACACACACACACACACACACACACACACACACACACACACATATATATATATATATATATACATACACATACATGCATACATACATGCATATACATACATACCTGTCATCTGGAAGGACAAATGGCGGAGATACATAAGTGTTGGTATTGTTGACGACCCTCAGAGGAATTCCGGGGAATCCGGAGGATCTCAACAGCTCCCAGGACGTCTTGTAGTCCTCGCTCTTTCTGCAGTCGACCGTGACGTTGCAACTGATGTTGAATCCCTTGGCAACGACGGTGGCATAGGGAGCTGACGGGTTGCTGTAGATGGAGTCAAGCGTAACGTTAGGCTTCACGCATGGCCAGTCAGTCACGGTCACGTTCGCGCTGACCGTGTCGTTGTTGATATGGTTGAATGCGCGGACCGTGACCGTGTAGTTCCCAACAAGAGCGTAGTTGTAGGTGACGTTGATGGAATCGTATGGAGTCGTCATGACCTCGAACAGCGGATTTGCCGGGATCGGATATCCGGTACAGGACCCTGACGGACCGCGGAACACCATCGGAGCGGTTCCGTCACCCATGTTCCACTCGACGCAAGATCCCGTTCCGAACCTCAGGATGTCGAGCGTCAGCGTAACGGTGCTGTTCCAGTAGAGGATCTCGGTTGGTGACGGATGTGTGGTCAGGGCACCGAGGGTGACGTTGTCGAGGGTGACCTGGACGGTGAGGTTCATCATTGTCCAGAAGGCGAAGTTGGAGCAGTTGACGGTGATCATCTGGACTCCACAGTCGGTTCTTGCGAACGTGAAGTTGACCTCGTGTGGGGTAACCGCAGTCAGGAGGTGCACCGATCGGCTGAACGTGGTTCCGGCGATAGTCCACTCGCAGACGATGTCCCAGAGCTGCGGCTGGTTCGATCCGAGCTCCACCATCCACGTCCCGAACCCGGGCGACCACAGCAGCGTCTCGTTCCCGGTCAGCGTCAGGTTTCGAATCCGCGTCACTGCGGTCACGTTGGTGACGTTCACCCACGTCGACACGCTCACCAGATTCATGGCGTAGACGTTGATCATGTACTGGCCGTCGGTCTTGTACGTGTGCCCGGTCGAGAACGGCTGCAGGCTCGAAAACCTGTTGGGATCTACCAAGGTATCGTTGCTCCCGTCGCCCCAGACGATCCAGTAAGATGCGTCGCTCCCAGTGGCCAGACGTATGGTGATGTTGGACACCTCCGTGACGTAGAAGAGTGGATCGGCTGAAACGTTAAGTCCGGTGATCGGTTCCTGGATGTAGATGGACGCGGTGAACGTCCGGTTACAGCTACCGTCGTCGTTGTAGAGACGGATGGTCAGATTGTAGACGTTTACTGTCGGGTAGGTGTGGTTGACCCTGTGTGGAACGGATAGGTTGTAGACCGTGTCGTAGAGCATGCTGCCCTCGCCGAAGTCGATGGCCATGACCGTGTAGTTGCCCGTCGACACGTCAGAGGTGATGGTGATCGAGGAGTTGACGAGGCCGTCGGGCGGGGCGGAGAAGCTGGCGCAGTCGGCGGCGGTACCTGGGGTAAGAGAACGAGCGGGCGGTGAGAGGCAGGATCATAAATGGATTGAGGTCGTCGTCATCATCATCATCGTCGTCATTATCATCATCATCGTCGTCATCACCATCATCATCGTGGTCGTCGTCGTCGTCATCATCATTATTATTATTATTTCTTAGGCCTCGGGGTAAAAACTATGTCAGGAGACAAAAGAAAACTAGGGTTATTCTGAAATGGTTCCATCTCCTCCACGTTCGGCACGACTAAAGTGCCACGAAAAGCCACCGAGTTATTATTATTATTATTATTATTATCATTACTATTTCATCCTTCATGTTTGAGAAACTGCACTGGCTTCCTCTCTCTGCACGTATTAAGTTCAAAATCCTTATTCTGGTGTCAAAGACACAGCGGGGTCTCGCCCCCAAATATTTAATTGATGTAATTCACCGGCCTCTTTCTGTCTCTTCGCATCGTCCACTTCGCTCCTCAAACAGATTGGATCTCTCAGTTCCTCATACTAGAACAGCTATGGCTCAGACCCGATCTTTTGCCTCAATTGGTCCCTCTCTCTGGAATACACTGTCTCCTTCTACTCGCTCTCAAATTTTAATAAGTAACCCCTCATCTTCTTTTGCTTTCCTCAAGACTTATTTCTTCTCTCTTGGCCTTGCGCACTGGGAGCGCCTCTGAACGGTTCACCCTACTAGAGGCGCTTTATAAATGTTTAAATACAATACAATACAATATTATTATTATTATCATTATCATTATCATTATCATTATCATCATCATCATCATCATCATCATCATCATCATCATCATCATCATCATCATCATCATCATCATCATCATCATCATCATCATAATCATCATCATCATCATCATCATCATCATCATCATCATCATCATCATCATCATCATCATCATTATTATTATTATTATTACTATTATTATTATTATTATTATTATTATTATTATTATTATTATTATTATTATTATTATTATTTACCCGAAGTTAGCATGATCCCTCAGGAGGCAAGGGCTTCTGCTTCGAAACATGGAGCTTTAATATTACTACAATCTCTTGTAAGACGTGAGACATTACCTTGGAAACAGCAGAGTGTCAGTAGAAACACGACCGCGAAGAGGTCGAGGGGCATGTCGCCTTTACCCATTCCGTCTGCCGGACCCAAAGGAACGCGAACGGAGAGAGGCGCCCTTTGCTGATCTGGCGACGAGTGTGCGTGGAATGACGACAACCAACTGTCGTCTGTTTTCCAGGTAAACGATAATATAAAGTGAAGCTCCTCTGGCAGGTAAAGTAGTATCGAGACTTCCGTCAAAGTCTAGAGATGAAACAGATCCTCCTCGTTCTATTGTTTTCTACTGCACTCGACAACAACAGCAACAGCGAATCTCTGAGTATTACTGTCACAAAGTCTCCGATCACGACGTACGCATATGGTGTCTTTCGATTTCTGTGGTATCATCGAGTACCAACTGTAACAAGTGTAATTGGTAACAAGTACCAATGGTCACGAGTATCAGCGGTACCAGTACCATGCAGTGGTAACAAGTGACGATGGTCGCAAGACTCGATGGTGACAAGCACCAGTGGTAGCAAGTACAAATAGTAACAAGTACAGTGGTAGCTTTTTCTCTAGATAGGCCTAGTCTGTAACGGCGTGACCAAGATCGATATTGAAGTGTCCGTGAGCTAGCTAACCGAGGATTTCAACATAGGCCTATTGTGTTCCTACATAGTGGATGGTTCCACTTGGCTGTCGATATGTTGCGGGAGTTCTTTGTGATGATGGCACAGAGATCGATTCCTTGATAGGCGGTTCTTTCAGAGTGGGGTGTGGTGCTATCGTACTTGCAGTACAGCGTTCTAACTGCTTGCAGAGGCAGGCCATAGACGCCTGTATAGTAGCGCATCAATTATACAGGCGTCTATGGGTAGGGGACCCTTCACAAGCTTAACTCGTATACGTTGCCATAACAGCTATTGTGGACTGCGATGCATTTCGGGATACCATACTGGTTGTCATAGCGCCCATTGTGCGTCGAGAAGCATTTCGGGATAGTGGCATTGTAACTGGCCAGGCGTCAAGAGTAACTAACTGGAAGCATTTCAAACGCTACGCGCTATTGAAAACACGCGCGCACACGCGAGGTACAGCGGCAGGCGCTAATGAGATGGTGGAAACAAAGGGAAGCTGTTGCTCAAATTAATTCTCTGCGCATTTGCATATTAATTCTATTCCGGCGCCATTCAAACGTGACGGAAGTACCGTCGAATCCGAAAGACAATACATGTTATGAAAGCTTCCAACCGCGTTGTATGGCTTAAATTCGGCATACGCCAATAAACGGACACGATGCAAAGGCCGACTCAGTGAAAGAGACAATGCGGCTTACTGCATGATTCCGCCTGCGTTTATAAAAGGCATATATAGAGTCTCCCGGACAATGGCTTACCCCCTTCACGGAATCTGATCATTTTTAACCATACAATAACGCGGTTCATGTACATGTACAGACCGTGAACGTGTATGGGGAGCGTACTCTTCCCCCTCTGACCACACTGACTACAATTCCACGTTGCGCTGCTAAGAATACCAGCACGTACAATTGGCCAGATGCAGAGTGCAAGCTAAGGGGTCGTCCATAAAGGACGTCCGCAAAAATATGACCTACTTTGGACCCCTCCCTCCCCCTTGTCCGCATTTGACCTTACCCACTCTCCCTCCCCTTTGCGGACGTCCTCACGCCAAAGCCAATTTTTAATGTCATCATTATTTTTACAATTATTCACATTTAAGTGACAAGTGAGAGTTCGGGTTTAAAATCAGGATGTGAAGTAATAAAAGCCTCTTTCAAATTGCAGTTAAGGTCATACCCTGCATGAGGTTTTAGGCAATCACCTCAACTGACTTTTTGTCTTTCGGGGAAGGTTGAAACAAGGTGGTGTTTAAAAAACTACCAAATTTTAAAGTTTAGATGCGGACGTCCGCATTGGTCATTACCCTCCCTCCCCCTTGTCCGCATTTGTCCGCATTTCGATGACCCCTCCCTCCCCCTCATTGCGGACGTCCTTTATGGATGACCCCTAACGAAACACACACATATACCTACACACACACGCCATATATAATATATACATATATATATGCCGTGATATGTATGAATAATACATATACACGTATGAGCCCGTTGTGTATTAGCCTACATAATAGGCCTACGGAAAACTATATGCCTATGCAAATACTGCCTATGCAAATACTACAACACCACAACGTGGCACTATATACCATACCACTATATACCATATAGTGGTATGGTATATAGTAGTGCACCATAGGCCTAGATACCATAGCGCTAGGAATCAATCAACGTGCTCTACTGGCCTTTGAAGGGGGTTGTAGGGAAAGCCATTGTTGAGTAACTGAGGCAATTGTGTTCAGGTCCATAGTTTTTCGGATACAACTGCCTCATAAATTTATATAATATAATGGAGAACAGTTTTCAGTATTATGCATAGGCCTACACCATACAAGTACATAGGCCCTACAAGGCCTACATCATACATATTTAAACAATTACAGGCCTACACGTGGAAAATATATGAATGTTATTCGATATGCAACAGGCATTTCAGTATCGTGCATAAATAAATAGACACTGTGCGTGTGCGTGTGTGTGTGTGTGTGTGTGTGTGGGTGTGCGTGTGCGTTAGTGTGTGTATGTGTGTGTGTGTGTTCAAGTTTTTGTTCAGTATTGCGCATAAATGAATATGTATGTAATCAGGAGTTATAATTATACATTGCTACATGTAATGGCAGACGGACCAAGTGCTCGAGTGAAGGGATGGGACGCGGAGTTGTTCTGCCAACTAAATTGCAATATAGCCCCCTCCCTATAATTATATAATCGCGGTTAAACATGTGTTAGAGAGAGGCATAGTTGAGCTGTTCTTCTGGTATACGATGTAGACTGTAGAGTTAGGGTGTCTCTCAACGTTGTTTCCGTGTGAAGAACGTTTGTGTGTTTTGAACCATGGGCGTTTGGTCTCTCTGAGCCTGGCTGGTTTTTCGGGTTTTCTTCTGACGGCGAAGTGTGTTTCTGCCTGCTGGGCTGACACTTGTAAGGGGCCATCCATATAGTACGTACGCAAAAATCCTTTTTTCCACCCCCTCCTACGTACGTACGCTAGACGGACCCCTCACCCCCAAGACCGGCTGTAGAATGTGTCAGTACGACAGGTCCAGGCAGCGACTGTCTGCAACTCTAGGCCAGACTGAAGGAGTAATCCATGGACTCGCTGCTGTGCTGTGTAATCAACTTACATAATAACCGTTGTACGTCTGTCTGTCTGTCTGTCTGTCTGTCTGTCTGTCTGTCTGTCCCGTAAACAAATACTATTGTGACGTCACTATACTGCCGCCTTGGCGACGGTTGTCTTGACGGTTGTCTTGACGACGGCTATAGGCCTATAATATGACGTTATTGTTATCACTGAAAAATAATAATTGTTTTTTATATACCGTGATTTTTCACGGGTTTACAGCTAGTCTATACATATAGTTTCCTTATATGCAAATTTGTCTGTCGCAGGACGCTACGTCACAAACGGCTTCTGTTCTATAATTGTGAAACCGTTTGTACTGCCGTCTTGACGACGGTCGTCTTGACGGCGATCAGAGCATTTTAACAAACGATACATATAGGCCTGTAATGATACACTGTCGTCACGTCATAATTTATGACGGGTTAATACACTAGTAGTGTAATAATAACGTTCAGAGGTAAGGACCGTAAGGTGGCATACCTGTCCCACAGTCCTACTTGCCCTGGTAGTACCTGATAGCTGAAAAGACTGAACTCTGGCTGACTTGAAGGCCAATCAGTTTGAAGGCCAATATAGACGAATTATAGGTTTTACCCCCCACTCCCCGTTTCCTGTGCGTACGTACATTATCAGTAGACACCCCATACGCAAGCATACGCAAGCACATGCATTTGGGTTACCTCCCTCCCCTCCATGTGTACGTACTATATGGATGGCCCCTAAAGGTATCTTTTCTAATGCACAAGCAATCAGTTGATGGTCACTCCAAGGTAAATGTTAGCATGGAAGGGTAAATCGTACTCAGGTAAGGTACAGCCTAGTCAGAAAAGGTAAATCATAGTCAGGAAAGGTAAGTTAATAGTCAGAAAAGGTAAATCATAGTCAGGAAAGGTTAATCATAGTCAGGAAAGGTAAATCATACTCAGTCATGGTAAATCATAGTCATGTAAGGTATATCATATAGCATATCAGATGCTTTTACCATCTCCGTCAGCTTAGGGTTGTTGCGCGTTCTCTCTCAACATCTGCTGCTTCAACTCTTATCCACGCTTCCGTTTGTTCTCGTCTAGACTACTGCTCTTCTCTTTACATTGGTCTTCCTCAAGTCCGCTTGTCCACTCTTGAGAGGGTTTTACGGTCTGCGGCTCGCCTTGTTGGTTCCATTCCTCGCTTTGGTAGCGTTTCCTTCTACATGTATCATACTCTACACTGGCTCCCTCTCCGACAGCGTATCCTGTATCGGCTCTGCTCTCTTGTCTGGCAAAGCGTCTTGGGCACAGCTCCTCGCTACTTATGCTCCATCTTTACTCTCTCTTCCACTTCTATAGGTCGCTCAGCTCTTCGTTCCTCTACTCGGGGTGACTTTCTGGTTCCATTTGCCCGCACTGCTACAATGCAGCGTCGAGCATTTTCTGTTGTTGGTCCAACAGTGTGGAATGACCTGCCTTCTTCCCTTCGCCTATCTCCTTGTACACACTCGTCTTCCTTCTACACCCTGTTGAAGACTTTTCTCTATGATCAGGTCTGGCTCGGGAGCGCCTCTGAGTAGAACTCTTGAAGAGGCGCTATATAAATTTTATGATTGATTGATTGATTTATGATTGATCATACTCAGGTAAGGTAAAGCTTAGTCAGGAAAGGTAAATCGTAGTATGGAAAGGTAAATTTTAGTAAGGAAAGGTAAGTACGTGCCACTACGTGGTCAGAAATGTTTAAATCATAGTAAGAAGCGCTACAGCAAAGCTACGAAAAACGGCTTCAAAAAGAATTCAATAGTTTCAAGTCACAATTGTTTTTCGTTAAAATCTTTTTCGTTAAAAAATCTTCACGCTTTAGTTACAAAGAATCACAAAATCTCCATTTCAAGAAATTTCAGCCTTCGACACAATTTAACGCTACTTTCGTCTCACATAGCAACATCATTCGATCGCAAGCCCATATTTACTATCGACAAGAAAACCTAAAACGTCCAAGTACTGTACAGCGATAAAAAGTACCTATAAGTATCACCAATACCACTATGCCACAACCAACTCAACTGTACTGATACTGTTACAACATAGCATAGTACATTGTTCTCCAAGTACTTATACTGCAACAGCATCGCTACCAATCCCAAGTACGATAACATTTCTTCAGGTTTAACAGTACCACCAGAATAAACAGTTTAAGTACCATTACTTATAATGTGCACGAATCACAGTATCATTGGTAAATGTGAATGCCATAACATTTCTCCAGGTTTTGCAGTACTAGAAACATGACCTTGACTGACAGAACTTCAACTTTCAGTACTGTACAATTACTAGTTTAAGTACCGGTACTCCAAGTTGCAGTACTGTGCAAATACTAGTTTAAGTACTGATACGTTAAGTACCTGCAGTACTGGACAAACACTAGTTTAAGTACTGATACATCAAGTACTTGCAGTACTGGACAAATACTAGTTTAAGTACTTGCACTTGTTGCAAGTTGCAGTACGTGCAAACACTGTCATTAAAAATTGTGTGTGTATGTGTGTGGTGCATGCTTAAGTTGAAACACACGGGTCTGGAAACACGGGGGGGGGTCTGCCAACATAATTAAAATCTTTTAGAGACAGCGTGAAGATATTTAAGAAACCTTCCACACACTTAAAACTTCTTGAGTACTAGGCATACGAGTCGAAGTACTTCATTTACTGCATCAGTACAATACAGCTTAATCAATAAAACTTTTCACACAGAAGGAACATCAATACAGAAATCTCTCGGAAAATGAACTTTACTTCATAATAATATATAATAATGTATTCATGTTTACTGACAAGCTCACTAACAAACTGCAAAAACTGCTTTAAAGTTAAGATTTTAACAAGTTTTGCCTCCTGTTCTGCATTCAGAATGTCTTACTGTGAATGAATCGACACTCGGAACACATGATCTAGCTACAAACCTTACAGTAAACAGTTTAAACACCCTACAAACAACTGAACCGTGATCAAAATCGTAAACAACTCCACATTTTCTCCATCGAGGAAAGACCAAAATACTTTGCGGTACTTTGTCAAGATATGTTGTGGTACTTGGTCAAGATACTTTGCGGTAATTGGTCAAGAAAGTATGCAGTACTTGGTCAAGATCTTTGAATGATTTGAACTGCTAGACAAAGAAGAAGATTAGTCCCTTAAGCTAGCCCGAGAGGCAGTCATGGGTATGAAGTGTTAGCGACTTCATTTTTCTTGGCATTGACAGGTCATGGTTAGTGCACTCATTATAGTGCTAAAACCTGCTGAGGAACTCTAAACGAAATGGACTCCTACACACATGGACTACATCAAACCAAGTTGGTCAAGTATTTCCAAATGGTTGTCAAGTCTTTCGCAACAATTTCACGTATTGTAAGCTCAGCTCAAGAACCCAGCATACACACGTTCGCAACTTCTCTTCAATAATCGACCCGTTTCAAACAACATTTTACCAGTAATAATAACATCAGATGAAACTTAGCCTGTCCAAAATCATAAAAAATTGAAACATAGCTCTGCAAAGTCCTTTCTGGACTCTGTATATCTCAACTACAAACTTAACTCTTCCTGGACTCACTTCCTTCTACCAACCCAAAAAACTAACTAACAACAGAAACAATTTGCAATAATAACAGCACTCCAGTAATCGTAAAAATAGATACAATGTGCAACGATTTGCACGGACAGTTAATCATAAAAATAAATTTGACCCTAATGACTACATTTGCAGCAATAAGAAAAACAGCTATGCAGCCGAGACACCATAGTAAAATTACAGACATAATCAGCGAATGAGCTTTTTTGCACGAAACAAGACGTTTTACGCCGGATTTTTTTAGACTGTGATTGCAAAAGGATTGTAAAATTAGTTTTCCTGCTGCAGCACTGTATTCTGATAGAAACATAAAAAATTCTATTGTTTTTAAATTTATGTGGCATAAAGTATCCGATAATTGCTCAAGGTCTTCACACCGTCCTAAAGTTTGAAGCTGTACACAATGTGGTTGGTACACAATCAGCCACACCTCCGGCATTTCTTCATTTACGCTTCTGCTTTAAATTAAAGTTTTCCTACAAGGCCTGTCATGTGAAGAGCACCTATTTTGGCAAGATGTTCCCTCTTGGAAAAAAGCCTAGTTGTTCCCAATGCTAAGCACTTATGTTCTCACATCATACACGAAATGTTGCCAACATTATTTTGCCTTTGCTAAATACACCAAATGGACTACATGCTTCTAAAGCTGTAGCTACATAGATTATTGACTGCAGTACTTTCAGTCCTTAGCAGTGAGTGGGTAACAATTGGATTCTCTCACTGCTCAATGTGGTTGGTACAGAGGCAAAGAGGCCTGAAGCTGCACAAAAGGTAAATGACATCAAGTGCAGCAAGGTGCAGAGTTTTTCACTGCTAAGACTTTGAGCTTCGTAATTATGACAAACCAAACCTTAGACATGTACTTTTGTACACCCAACACGAACATAGCTCAGAAACTGATAACAAGTCAATGAGCTCGTTAAGTGCTTTAGTTCATAAACAACAACTTCTAAAACAGTTTCAGCTAATTGCTAAAGACTGTTCCAAAAAAATTATACAAATTAGTTAACATAACCAGAAAAAGTCTCCACAAGCAAAGTACCCAGAAAACTACTAAAATTAGCCGAGACAGTACCATCGATAACCGCTAAAGCTCGTACGAGCGCCTGGTGGCAAGTCTAACTGCGCACAAACATCAGATATATCAAAACTAAGAGGCAAAAACATGGATCAGGGAATGTCAATCATTTTTCACAAAAGGTAAATGACATCAGGCGCAGTCAGCCACGATCCTTCACTAGTTTATTATTATTTTCTTTTATTAAGCACCCCTATTTCACAAATAAGCAGCAAATGGATGGTGCTAAGCAATTGTGAATGAAGGACTTGCTCAAGGTCCCTGCACAGTAACTGTCTCAGGGTAGGAGGATCGAACCCATACACCCCACACTGGCCTAGCACTCTAACCAATCGGTCACAGTGCCCTTACAAAGCAGGTTTAGCTAGGAACTCTTTTTTTCCTGAGTTACATTGACCCCTTGCCAACATTTGTGCTCCCATTGTCACCTTCCCATCTTAAAAAAATATTTCTCTTTTCACGTGGTTACATCTTCAAACACATTTTGACATTTATAAACTATTATTACATCAATCCTGAGGATTATATCAACAATGGGTTTTTAATCATCATTTTAATTTTATTATTACTACACAGCAATTAAGTTAATTAAAGAAGGTAAAGCATTTACATATGCGTGGCAAAATGCACAAATAATTGGTCAGGACATAACCACATGTCCCCTTAATCTAAATATTGGGTGGAACATGCCCCACGTCCCATAGGGAGCGACGTCCTCATTATCACATTATTAATTAACCAATTAATTAACTGATTAACTAAATGATTAATACACATAATGATGTTCCAGTACGATTGGCTCTTTTTAAACGTTTGTCCATGGAAAGCTACTTCTTCAGACTGGCAACGGCCTTCCTAGCAGCGTCTTCAAAGTCAATACCCGTCGTTATAGCCAGTCCGCTCTCGTTCAGGATTTTCCTAGCTGCTTCAACATTGGTGCCTGTAGAAAAAAGAAAAAGTTGGTTTGGAATGTCGCCCGACCTGAAACAATTATTATTATTATAACTTTTCCACAAAGGAAGAAATCCCAAGGGTGTGGAAAACTAATCTCAACCAGGTAGAATGCATTTCTGGGTTGGATAGTCTTCGCAAGTGTCTGGCTCCTCCCCTTATTATTATAATTAATTGTCATTATTATTATTAATTATCATTATTACTATTAATAATTGTTATCGTTAATTCTAAAAACCTATCTGCCCGTGTGAGGATTTGAACTCCCACCTCTTGGTCGACAGTCCACCATGCTAACCATTACACTATCGTGCACCCCACATTTACACTCACACACACACACACTCACATCCCAAAGTTTACCTATCCTCACCTGTTTACCTCACCTGCCTAATTTTAATTAACCTCTTTACCTTACCCTCTTTCAGTTTACTTACCCTAGCTAAGTGGTTTATTTACCTTCAAGACGGACGATGATTGGAATGGTCATTCGGATGCTCGTGGCTGCGTTTACGATGCCATTGGCTATCGTGGCGCAGTTCACGATTCCACCAAAGACGTTCACTAGAATTGCTTTAACCTGGAAGCGACAGAAACGATCATCTGCATTATAAGGCACTACAAAAGTCACTAGGTTAGATGGTAGTGGTAATGGTAATTGCAAATTTATATAGCGCCACGTCAAGAGAGACTCATCACAGGCGCTCCCGACCTAACACAATGAAACTACGATTGAACAAAACAGTCTTCAAGACAAGACGAAAAAAGACATGACAAAACAAGACGAAAAAGACAAGACGAAAAAAGACAACACAGAACAAGACGGAAAAAGACAAGACAAGGCGAGACGATACAATGGTATCAATATGCACGGATGCATGTATTTCAACACGTCTATACGTTGCTACCATAACAACCCACCCCTTTACTAACAATCCACCGTCACGGACAATGCACAAGTCCTTTTCATTACCTGAGAGTCTGACGTTAGAATCTTGAAGGCGTGGTACACCTGGCCCTCTGTGACCCCGCCCCCCACATCGAGGAAGTTGGCAGGTGCTCCTCCGTGCAGCTTGATGAGATCCATAGTAGCCATGGCCAGACCAGCGCCATTTACTAGATCAGCAACAACAAATACAACAACCCATTAACAACCGAGACAACAACCCTAGTTAACAACCGAGACAACCCTTTAACAACCGAGACAACAACCCGTTAACAACCGAGACAACCCGCTAACAACCGAGCAACAACCCGTTAACAACCAGGACAACCAGCTGTTGGACATTACAGATCGAAAAAGGGTTTGCCATTCGGTGTTATGTCTACGATTCAAAACCCACATGAAATTGATGCTTGTTTTAAACACTATCGTAATTATTTTATTTTCTTACCCAATTTACAGATGATCCCTCGGTGCTTAAGAGGGAGAGTAAAGGCGTTTTAAAAATGGAATCTGGTAGTGGTAGCACCAGTCCCAAGCCTGGAGAGAAACGAGGGCAAAATCAACAGCCCTGGCAGCCACAAGACGTCGTTAAACACTAGAACTACTTAGAAAATGAACATAACCTAAAATAATTTCCTCCTCAGAATTTAAAAGACATAATTAACTATGATTAACCATATAATTAATTACAACAAATAGTTAACTACATTTAATAATTAATTATAATAATTAATTATAATAATTAATTATAATTAATAATTAATTAATAAAACGGACCGAGGCAGCCGATGTTTCCATCCATTCCAATGTAGTTGAGGCTGTGCTTGGCGGCCTCGACTTCTCTCGCGTCCGTTTCTGTTTTGTCATCCATTGCAAAGATGTCCTTCTGCCGGTAGAATGCATTGTCGTCGAAGTTGATCTTTGCATCGAAGCAGACAACTGCAAACAGGAAATAAACCAATAAAAGTAAACCACAACAAAAATAAACTGAAGAGTAATAGCCCAGGAAGGCAGCCATGGGTATGAAGTGTTAACGACTTCGTTTTTCTCAGCCTCAGCATATGAGGGTGGGTGGTCAATACTCTACCTCACCGTCTCATCTTGCCACTGACAGTGTACAGTTGGTGTACTCCTTATAGCTGAGTTGGCTACGAGGTGAAGGTGGTGCAGAAATCTCACAACAAATTTCTCCTCTGGTGGGGATTTCAACTCCTGACCTCTCGGTTTACAGTCCAGCACACAAACCATTAGATTATCATGCACTAGCTAACAAAAATAATCTATTAAATAGATACAATTTATTAAATAGAAATTAGTAATTAAATAAAAATAATTAATTAAATAAAAATGTAGTAAATAAAAATTATTGAGTGAATAAAAATGCACTACTTTAAAAAATAGCTCATAAAAAATGAAAAATACCCTGGAACCAATAAACCAGAGAAGAAAGATAAACCGTCAAATAATGAACCAATCAGTGCTCGAAATGGACCGGAACGCACCGGAACACCGTTCCGGTTCGTCAAATGCATCCGTATCGTCCAGTGGAAAATACTATGAAATTAACGTTTTTATTGTCCTCTGAAATGTGAATGCTCCTATATCTTTGACTAGCGTTCCGTTTCGTAAAATTTTCCATTTCGAGCACTGGAACCAATAATAGTATAAACAAAAATAAGCCATTAAACAAATAGGCCACTCAACAAAATTAAACCAGTATAAGCCAGTCAACAAGATTAACTATAAACTAAACCCCATTACAAATAATCAAACAGAGAAAGGTGGTTACCCTGCCCGTCGGGGGTTTCGCCGAAGGGGTTGATTTCCACCTGAGTAGCGTCCACTTTCAGAAACAGACCGTACAGTCTCTGGATCTGTCGGGCTGCTTCGTCAAGCTGTTTACCCTTGAATTCCAGATTAGCGGCCATTTTCCTAGCCTGGTCGTCTGTGACTCCCTTTTCAATGTCGATTGGATCCTAAAATGTCAGCAGAGTTGTATGGTCAAATTTTTATACGGCTATCAATGAAACTGTTTGTATCTATCTAGAAACTATCTATAACACTTTAACGACAAGTTGAATGGTTTCCCAGTCGCTTTTAGTACACTTTTGTTGTAAAAGAGTTAAATTTCTTTAAGAAATTCATCAATTTTAGTTTATTATCTCTCAACTTTAGATGGGAATCGGTCGGTTGGGCTCCACGGGTGTGTGCGCCCACGGGTGGCCTGTCCGGTTCTCACCTTGCCGTCTCATCTTCCAACTGACAGTGTACATAGAAATCATCGCCTGGACTTAACCTCAACAGTAATTCAACTAGGTTAACTTAACTTCAACAGTAATTCAACTGGGTTAACTTAACCTCAACAGTAATTCAATTACGTTAAACTCAGCACTTATCGTCTGAGTTTAACATAAACAAATTATCACCTAGTTCTACTCTGGAGGTATGCGTGACACTCTAGTGATTAGTGTACTGGACTGTCAATCAAGATGTCAGAGGTTCAAATCCTCACCAGGGCAGAAATAGGTTTGAGATTTCTGCCCCACCTGCTTCTCCTAGCCAACTCAGCTATAATGAGGACAGTGACAGTGGGAAGATGAGACGGCGAGGGTGAGGACTAGCCATCCACCCTCATATGTTGAGCCTACTAAAAGGAAATCCGTAACATTCATAGCCACCTCTGCCTGTCAGGGCTACCTTAAGAGATCACTCTTCTTCTACTTTGATGTACACTGCCTTGCTACACTAACTTCTGGTTAACACACAAATACTATTTTTAAGCCCCATTTTTCATCACCCTGTATGTTTCCACCTGGGTTCGTTTTCCCAAAGCCCCAAGCAGTACCACTAAACCACCAGTTGCTACTGAAACGGCAAATGCTTGTTTTGTGTTTTAGAATAAAAGAAACATTACAAACGGTTAATCAATATCCCTGTAAACGATGGTCAAACAATGCAACAGCGATATATAGAAACCTAGCGCGACACATCGGTTTCTATACCTGTTTACAAAACCCATTCAAGCACGGCTTCAACTGATTTAGCAAATGTCTGATTTATGAAAAAACGGATTGCGGACTAGCAAACATTGAAAGAGGAATGAATGAGCTAACGTCTCATTGAATGGAAGATAAAACAAAGCATATGTAGGAAACACCGACTGCCATTATAGAGAGTGAGCAAAATGGTGACAAATGGAAGCATAATGTGAACATTATTGCAAAATAAATGATGGATGGCCAGCCTCTCCCTCGTCGACCAATCTTCCGACTGACAGCGTACAGTCAGTGTACGTACAAACTGTGCTTGATGACCTATAAAGCATTGAATCCCCTCATGCCGGATTATATCTCTGATTTCTGCGTTCGTGTGGCAGACAACCGGAACGGATGTCGGCTACGATCGTCATCAAAAAATGAACTACAAGTCCCGTGGCCTTTCACGAGATTTGGCGACTGTTCCTTCTCAATCGCTGGACCCACTGCGTGGAACAATCTTCCTGACCACGTTAAGAATGCGCCATCTCTGAAGTCACTCAAATCGCACCTGAAGACATATCTTTTAAAACTTTCATACAGCTGCCAATGACTTTTGTAACTCATGTACAGCGCCCTATCTTTGGCCTCGGCTGTGCTACGGCGCTATATAAATCGTCTTATTATTTTATTATACTCATTACAGATGAGTTGTTTACGGGCACAAGTGGAGTCGAAATCCGAAACAAATATATCCTGGCAGGACTTGAACCCCTGACCTCTTGATGGACAGGCCAGCGTGCCAACCACTCGACTATCGCACACTCAGTACCTCTCGTCTGATCATCAGATTTGAAATGATAGATGATGCAACCACACATAAAATTCTAGTGTATAGAAACTTGAGCTCCTTACTTTAAAGATGGCTTCTGGAGACTTGGCTGCCACTTCCTCGATGTCCATTCCACCCTTTGGGCTGCCTACCATCATGGGTCCATTGTGTGCACGATCCATGAGAATTGCAAAGTACGTCTCGCGGGCGATGTCCAGTGCCTCGGCAACCATTACCTGGACAAATGAAAACCAAGTTTTCACACGATTCAGAATCATAACCGAACAACAGCATTTGTTTCTATGACAGAACACTTGCTTAAATACCGCATCATTTCTGTTTAGATTGAAATACAACTCAAATAAAACTGTATTTGATACAATACAATACGACTATCTGATACAATACAATACACCTGCACTTGATACAATACAATCACTCGATCAATCAATCAATCAACTGAGCATTTATTTAGCTCCACCACAAGGAAACTATTCAGAGGCGCTCCCAGCCCAACCCCGGTGAAAGCGAACAGTCTTTAGAGCAGAGACAAGGTGGATGATACAATACAACTATATCTGATAAAATGCAGTAAACTGGGCGTTGATACAATACAATACAACTGTTTTGATACAACTGTAGTTGATACCGCCCTCCCAGCCCAACCCCGGTGAAAGCGAACAGTCTTTAGAGCAGAGACGAGGTGGATGATACAATACAACTATATCTGATAAAATGCAGTAAACTGGGCGTTGATACAATACAATACAACTGTTTTGATACAACTGTAGTTGATACCGCCCTCCTTCCAAAATTCCGAAATGATCACGCGACCATACGACAAAGCATCGACAGAGCTGAGCAACTGTGAGTGAAGGACTTGCTCAAGGTCGTTACACAGTGATTGCCTCAGTGGATGCTCGAACCTGTACTCTCCACGTTACAGCCCGAGCGCTCTCTAACCAACCGGCTAACGTGGTCACAAAGGTGGAGTTAGAAGGAAGAAATGAAGGAAGGAAAGGAATAGGAAGGCAAAAAACACGTTATTCTGCTAGACGACGGATAACGGAAGTGGATGGGGTTACAAGGAAGTTAGGGAGATGGCATGGAGTGGGTGAGTTAAAGTTCTAAGTTGCAACGGACTCTTCCTACCTTTTGAACTTTGACCCCAAGCTTTGACGTCTGCTTCGTGATGATGTTATGACCGAGCATCTCTTTCACCAACTGCGGAACTTTTGTCGGGCTGTTAACAGAAATGGTTCCAACCTATCTGGTCAAGATCACAAGTGTTTCTCATATCTTTTGGACACATACCTCATCACATCTGTTAGATACCACACGTTCAGTGCCTTCGCGATGTTCTTATACTGATGCATATATGCATCAATGGGTACAGTATACATAAGAAGAAGAAGAAGAAGAGCAGTCCCTTAAGCTAGCCCTGAGGCAGCCATGGGTATGAAGTGTTAGTGTGAACTGAGTTTTGTGTACAGTCTTGCAGTGCGAGATATTAGCGTATATATTTAGTGCGCTTACTTTAGTTTCACGTGTATATGTATATATGATAGATGTATAACGTTTAGTCTTAGTGACACGCGCGGCCGGCCGACATCGGCAGCGGCGCGCTATATGTATATTATTAGATTTCACTTAGGCGCACAGAAGACAGGTGTGTCAAGAGGCGCGAAGAATTATGCTGACTAGAGAAGTTTGAATTCGAGTGTGTTCGCTGTAGTAGTGTGGCTGACTAGTTGAGTTGTAATCGAATTGAGTTCTGTCTGTTTGTTTCTTATTAAACTGAAAAGATATTAAACTGTGTTGCTGATTAATTCAGGTTATACTTATACGTAGAATTAGTGTTCAAAAGGTGAACGTTAAATAGGCGTTAAGTACGAAGAGAACAAGGATTTAATCAGAAGGATTGTCATCGGAAGGATTGGGTTGACATTATTGGTGGCAGCTACGGTGTGGATAAAAACTCACGGTGGAATAGCTACGGTGTGGATAAAAACTCACGGTGGAATAGCTACGGTGTGGATAAAAACTCACGGTGGAATAGCGACGGTGTGGATAACAACTCACGGTGGATAACAACTCACGGTGAATAAAAACTCACGGTGGAATAAATACTCACGGTGGATATAAACTCACGGTGGATTAAAATTCACGTTATCACCTCCTTCGGCGGATAGAAGAATCTACGACGGTGATAAAAGAATTTACAACGGTGTTAGAAGAATCTACGACGGTGATAAAAGAATTTACGCGTTGTTGCTGTGTGACGTGTCTACGATATCAACGACGGTGAAACACGAGAAAACGGTATAAAAATTTCGTTGTTTTCCACGAACAAATATAAAAGAAATCCCGTTTGTTTATCGATTCACACACCAAGAAAAACCGTGACTTCTTTGAAAAGAGAAATCACCAAAGTAAACAAGTAAGATGGAGAAACTAAGTGCTGAAAGACAAGCAGATATTAAGAAGATGTCTACGGAAAGGCTGAAACAGCGTTTGTTGAAAGCCGGTTTTAAAGAAGAACAATTAGAAGGTATGTCACGTGGTGACATGATGCAGGAACTCGCCGATGTGTGGGTTAAAGAAGAAGTCGAAGAAGAAGGTGCCGTTGGCGGTGCCGTAGAAAAGGCTATTGAAAAACCTCCTGCGCCTATGTCTATGGAGATGTTGATGCAGTGGATGATGATGACGAGGCAAGAAGAGAAAGAAAGAGAGGAGAAACGGAGACAAGAAGAGAAAGAAAAAGAGGAGAGACGAAGACAAGAAGAGAAAGAGCTGAGACAAGAAGCAGAACGTGTAAGACAAGACGAGTTGCGCTTACAGCGAGAGAAAGAAGAGAAAGCGGAACTTGCAAGGCAAGAAGAATTGCGCTTGCAGCGAGAGAAAGAAGAGAAAGCGGAACTTGCAAGGCAAGAAGAATTGCGCTTGCAGCGAGAGAAAGAAGAGAAAGCGGAACTTGCAAGGCAAGAAGAATTGCGCTTGCAGAGAGAGAAAGAAGAGAAAGCGGAACTTGCAAGGCAAGAAGAATTGCGCATGCAGAGAGAGAAAGAAGAGAAAGCGGAACTTGCAAGGCAAGAAGAATTGCGCCTGCAGAGAGAGAGAGAAGATAAAGCAGAACAAGTGCGTAAGGCAGAACTTGAATTGCAAAAGCATCAGTTTGAGATTCAGTTAGAACAGTTGAAAAGAGATAGGGAAGATGCTGAAAGAAGAAGACTGGAGCAGATGATTGAATTTGAAAGAGCTAGAAAAAGTGATGAAGAGGTTCGTCAGCAACAGATTGAAGCAAAGAGAATGCGTGAAGAAGAAAAAGAAAAAGCGCGAACGTTAGAGTTGGAACGCGCAGAACAGATAAGACAAGAAGAACTCAAATTTCAGAAAGAAAGTTTGGAAAAGGCAGAATCAGAAAGACAAGAACGTCTGAAACTAGAAAAATCAAAATTGACATTGAAAGAAACGCAAATGAGAGAAGAACGGGAAGCAGAAAGAAGGAAACAGCAAGAAAGTGAAACTTTGGTGTCAAAAATTAAGAAAATAGGTGATGCAATGAAGCATGTATTGCCTCAAATGCCAAGTGATATGATGGAGGTACCATTATATTTTGAAACAGTCGAGAACGCGTTTCGTAGTTTTGCTGTGGAAAAGCCGTTTTGGGTGAAATTATTACTACCATTGATGACGCCGAAAGCTCGAACCGTTCTGAATAGATTGTCATACGATGATCTAGACAATTATGATAGAGTCAAGCAGCACTTATTAAAAGAATTTAAATTGACCTCGAGAGAATACAGAGCCAGATTTGTGGATGCTAAGAAGACGACAGAAGAGACTTATACGATGTTTACGGCAAGACTGAAGAACTTGCTAAACTATTACGTGAGAAGTCGAAACGTGAACAGAGAGTATGATACGCTCTTTGATTTGCTGGTAGCGGATAAGCTAAAAGAATGTTTACCGCCAGGTCCACTACAGTTTGTATTGTCGAAGGAAGGAACTGACTGTCTCCAAGCTAGTGCAGTGGCAGACCTAGCAGACATTCATGTAAACAATCGAATTGGGTTTGCGTTCCCAAATATAAACAGTTATCCTTCTCAACGTTCCGTAAACCATAGCCAGAGTGGAAAGTGGAAAAGTAATCCAGAAACAGGGAATCAGTTCAAAGGTAAAGAAGTCAAGGCTAGTGTCCCTGTACCCAATGAGACCAGAGAAGTGACGTTTGGTCGTCAGGGATTTAACAAATCGTCAGCGCCGTTTGCCAAGAGGGAAGGCAACACATCGTTTACGCAGTATAAGAGATATGAAGGCAATGAACAACGAGGTATGGTGGTGAAGCGTTGTCACAACTGTGGTTCAGACAAACATTTGGTTAAATTTTGTCCAGTTCCAGTGGCAGCAGCTAGTTCTAGCAGAAATCAAGAACACACAAGGGTGAATTTGATTCAAGTGGTTAGTGATACAGACAATCAAACCACGGGTCAAGAAAACCAAGAGACTGAAGTAAAGTCAGTAATGAAATGTGGTATTCAAAAAGAAATTCTATTGGATGCTGAAATTCAGAGAGAAGTCATAGGAAAAGATGACAGTCGAATATTGAAGAAATCGTTCTTGCAATATGTCGAGGTTGAAATTCGTGCAGTAGACGGTAAAGAGCCAGTGAAAGTCAAAGCACTGAGCGACTCGGGTGCAGAGATTCCGGTGATTAGTGAAGAATTACTGGAAGGCATGAAGGTGGAACAAATTGGAAAAGTGAATTTGCAATGTGTGGCAGGAGATGCCATTCCTGCGAAGTTAGTGAAAGTGGATGTTAGATTGTGTGGTAGTGACGTGGAAGAAGAGGGATTTCCGCGTAAAATCCAGTGTTCACTTACACCTTATGTCACCTTGATGTGTGCTAGTATTGCAAAGATGGGCAGTACAGAAAGATTCTTGTTGCATCCAGAGATAATTGCCGAATTAAAAGCCGTACCACAGATGAAGGTCAAAACGATACAAGGAGATGTGAGTGTACGAGCAAATGTAATGACGAGAGCGCAGAGTCGGAAACAGGAAATGGTAGATGTTGATGAGAAGAGTGAAACTGAAAGTTCAAGTGATGAAGAAAACGAAAGTAATGAGCAACGAAGCTTATCGCGAGATGGTGTAATAGCAGAGATGAACGAGCAAGAGATGGCTGCATGCGAGAATGGCACATTAAATGAAACTGAAGAAGACGATGAATGTGATGTGGGGATAGGAGACTTGTATAGAGATGAAGAGATGGATGAAGAACAAAAGGTGCAGATTGCCGATTCGAAGAAGTTCGAAGAGCAACAGAGAAAGGATGAATCGTTGAAGCCGTGGTGGAAGTTAGCACAAGAGAAAGAATCTGAATTCTGTGTGATCAACGGTTTATTGCATAAGAAATATCAGATATTAGACCAGACAATATATCAACTAGTGTTACCAAAAGAGAGACGAATTAAAGTGATGGAATTGGCGCATGAATCAGTGTTTGGAGGACATCTAGGAGAAGAGAAAACAAGAGAACGAATAAAATTATCTTTTGTATGGCCAAAGATGAGAAGAGACATTGTGAAATTTTGTAAGTCTTGCGAGAAGTGTCAACTAAAGGCAAGGAGTTTGGTGATGGATAGAGTGCCCATCACTCCAGTCTCAAGAGAAGAGGTCGCCTTCAGGAGAATGACGATGGACCTCGTTGGCCCGATCGATCCGGTATCTGCTGCAGGTCACAAGTATTGTTTATGCATTGTGGACTCGTGCACCAGATGGCCTACAATCTTCTTATTGAAATCGCTGACAGCGAAGGCTGTGTGTGAAGCGTTGATGGAACTATTCATGAACGTTGGTGTGCCGTCCGTGATTACAAGTGACCAAGGAACGAACTTCACAGCCAGTTTGACAAGAGAATTTCTCAATTTAATGGGCTGTAGTCCAAGATTCGACACACCAGGACACCCAGAGGCTGCTGGATTAGTAGAAAGATGGAATCAGACATTTAAAAAGATGATCCATCATGTGATAATAGACAACCCGAGGAAATGGCATAAGATAATTCCTTTCACAGTGTGGGCATTACGAGAAGTGCCGAATGCAACTACTGGAGTATCACCATATATGCTTGTCTATGGGAAAATTCCGAGAGGACCATTGGCAATATTAAAAGAGAGTTGGACTAGAGAAATAAACTTACCACCTCATGTTGGAGTTAAACCAGAAAAGTATTTAAAAGAACTCAAAGAAAATATGGAGAAAGCATTATTGTTTGCAGAATCTTACTCTCGAGAAAAGCAATTACAATACACGAATCAGTATAACAAGAGAGCAAAGCACAAAGAATTTGAAGCTGGTGAGAAAGTCATAGTTTTGTATCCAACGTCAACAAACAAACTTATTTCTCGATGGCATGGTCCATGTACGATCATACATCGAAGATCAAAGTACTCTTATTTAGTCGATATGGGTGAAAATGGTCGAAAAATAATTCACGCCAACAAGATCAGAAAATATGTTACTCGAGCATTAAGTTGTGGTCTAATTGTTGAAGAAGATGAAGATTTTGGTTCAGTGGTTGAATTACCAATGAGGAATGAGGTTCAAGATGACAAGAATTCACTTAACCTCGATCCTGAACAAATTAGCCATTTAACAGTAACTCAGCAAGAACAGTTGTTGAAAGTCTTGAACAAATACTGTGACAGATTTTCAGAAAAACCTGGATTATGTACATTGGTCGAACACGAAATTGAACTAAAACCAGGATTTCGTGAAAAGGAATTTGCAGCATATCGAATTCCTTTGATTTATCGAGCAGAAGTGGAACGTCAGATCCAAGAAATGTTAAAAACAAACATTATTAAACCATCATCGAGCAGAATGGCAAGCCCTTTGGTCATTGTTAAAAAGAAAGACGGATCTTTAAGACTTGCCTGTGACTACAGATACATTAACTCATTCACAGTGGATTGTAAATATCCTATGCCGATTGTCAGAGACGTTTTGAACAAAGTTGGAAAGTCTAATGTGATTTCTATTTTGGACTGTCGAAGTGCTTATTGGACTTGTCCTGTAAAACAATCTGATCAATGGAAGACAGCTTTTGTAACACATAATGGACTGTATGAATTTACTCGTGTTCCTTTTGGAATGATAAATTCAGGCCGAACTTTTGTTAAGGCGATAAATTTAGTTTTACAGCCTATAAGTGACTTTGCAGAACCGTATGTTGATGACATTGCTGTGCATTCTGACAGTTGGAAAGTTCACTTGCAGCATCTAGATGCATTTTTGATGCAAATGAGATTGCATAACGTTACTTTGAATTTGAAAAAATGCATATTTGGTAAGAGTGAGGTAAGGTTTATCGGTCATGTGGTTGGGTCTGGTAAGATAAAGATGAATCCAGACAGAATTGAAAGTTTGACTAATTTGAAGATCCCAGAAACTAAGAAGCAAGTTAAGCAACTGCTTGGATTTTTTAATTATTACAGACAGTTTATTAAGGACTTTGCACAGATTGCGAAACCTTTATCTGATTTAACTAGTAAACGTGTTTCTGATAAGATTGATTGGACTGTTGAACATCAGCAAGCATTTGATTTACTTAAAGAGGCTGTGCGATCCAAAGTAGTATTATATGTTTTTGAAGTGGGAAAACCATTCAATTTGTACTGCGATAGTAGTGACTTTGCAGTTGGGGCTGTTTTAACACAGATGGACGACAAGGGAATAGAACGCCCTGTGTCATTTATCAGTCAGAAATTAACTGATACCCAGAAGAGATGGGCTACTGTGGAAAAGGAAGCCTATGCTATTGTTTGGGCTTTAAACAAGTTAAAAGAAATTATAATTGGATCGAAAATTTTCATTTTTACTGATCACAATCCTCTTACATACTTGACTGAGTCAATGTCTAAGTCTGCTAAACTTGTGCGTTGGGCGTTAGCCTTACAAACTTTTAATGTTGAGGTGAAGTACAAAAAGGGCAGATTGAATGTTATTGCTGATTGTTTGTCAAGGTTATAAGTAATCGTAAGACTGTTTATTAATTATTTAGATATATATATATGTTTCATGTATTTTGGTAATTTCGCAAATTTTGAAATTTAATTTGCTCAATTCCAGAAAAAGGAAGGAGGTAATGTGAACTGAGTTTTGTGTACAGTCTTGCAGTGCGAGATATTAGCGTATATATTTAGTGCGCTTACTTTAGTTTCACGTGTATATGTATATATGATAGATGTATAACGTTTAGTCTTAGTGACACGCGCGGCCGGCCGACATCGGCAGCGGCGCGCTATATGTATATTATTAGATTTCACTTAGGCGCACAGAAGACAGGTGTGTCAAGAGGCGCGAAGAATTATGCTGACTAGAGAAGTTTGAATTCGAGTGTGTTCGCTGTAGTAGTGTGGCTGACTAGTTGAGTTGTAATCGAATTGAGTTCTGTCTGTTTGTTTCTTATTAAACTGAAAAGATATTAAACTGTGTTGCTGATTAATTCAGGTTATACTTATACGTAGAATTAGTGTTCAAAAGGTGAACGTTAAATAGGCGTTAAGTACGAAGAGAACAAGGATTTAATCAGAAGGATTGTCATCGGAAGGATTGGGTTGACAGTTAGCGACTTCATTTTTTTAGCCTCAGCATATGAGGGCGGGTGGCCAGTCCTCTCCCTCGCCGTCTCATCTTCCCACTGACAGTGTCAGTGTACTCATCATAGCTGAGTTGGCATGGGGTGCAGTGGAACAAAAATCTCAAACCAAATTTCTGTCCTGGCGGGGATTTGAACCCCCGACCTCTCGATTGACAGTCCAGCGCGCTAACCACTAGACTACCGAGTACCCCAGTATACATATGAACACATTAACAATTATGTATGCATGCATAATTGTATATAAAAACATACAAGGTATATAAAAACATACAAGTATACATACAGTATACATGTTTGTACATACTTACAAGTATGCAGGGTTCACTATATTAAATTTTGCTGAACGAAGTTTGAAGATTTAGTTAACAGAACTTAAGAAGTTACCCTTAATTCATTTTGACTTTAAACATATTCCTTTATTTCCTCAAATATTCTCCAGAACCCCTTTACGTTCACAAAAGCGATCTTGACACTGGCCCTGATCACCTGA
The DNA here is from genome assembly GCA_963556255.1 of Allolobophora icterica. Classification (NCBI taxonomy): domain Eukaryota; kingdom Metazoa; phylum Annelida; class Clitellata; order Crassiclitellata; family Lumbricidae; genus Allolobophora; species Allolobophora icterica. Next base: position 46,152,939 of record OY744614.1, on the reverse strand, counting down.
GTCTAGTGGTAACTACCTAGACTGTCAATCAAGAAGTCAGGGTTCAATTCCCCACCATGGCAGAAATTTCTTTGCGATTTTGCTCCACTTGCGCCACCTACCCAACTTAAGCATAACGAGTACACTGACCGTACACTACCAGTGGAAATATCAGCTGCAAGGGACAGGACTGGCCATCTGCTCTCATATGAGAGGCTCGGAAAACGAAGTTGCTAACACTTCATATCCATGGCTGCTGCTCAGGGCTAGCTCAAGCGATTGCGTTTTCTTCCTGAGTATGCACTGGTTATTGTAAACTGATCACGAGATGGAAAACAAAAGGGGAAGCAAATCTTACGACAGAACGAAAGTTCCACCCACTCTTTCGTCAGATGAACGCCGCCCTTGAATCCCGTATCAAAAACTCCCTTTCCTCTTCCACCGGCCAACACCTGAGCCTTGATCACGAATTCCCTCACCTCTGAAACAACAACAAATATTTGATCAAACTCTTTACGGAGATACACAGCTTCATCAAGAAATGCAAGTAAACACAAACAAGAAACCTAACTTTTTAAACTAAAATAAAACTGTCATTGATTTTTTAAAAATTCATACACTAATTATTATTATTATAACAAACTAGCCCCCACTCAAAAGATAAAACCTCATTGCTTGATTGTGTGGGACACAGCATCCGATTGGTGAAAGCGCTTGCCTTGTGACACAGAGTACGGGTTCGAATCTCCTCCCCTGATACGGTTACTGTATACGGACCTTGATCAAGTCCTTCACTTACAATTACTCAGCACCATCGATTGATGCTTGGTCATAACATAGTGGAAAAACAAAACAGACACCAACTGAAATTCTGAGCAATCTGATTGGCATCCTGGACGCTGTCGGCCATCTTGAATCGCTGTACATTGATCCCATTGTCGGCCATCAGTGTCTTGCTCTGAAACTCGTGCAGATTCAGCCACCGAACCTGAACTGCAGCGGTCGACCGCCATAGCTGCAAAGAAAACACCATCAGACTTGACTGAGCAGCTCAACCTAACAGTCTTCATCCAACCGTTAGCTCGTTTTTCGATTTCCTCACCTCTGAGCAGAGTTCAAGCTCAAGCAAGGAAAGTGAAATTGTTTAAATAACTTGTTCTGAGACAGAGACAAACAGAGAGGGAGACAGACAGACAGACAGACAGACAGACAGACAGACAGACAGACAGGCAGGCAGGCAGGCAGGCAGGCAGGCAGGCAGGCAGACAGACCAGACAGACAGACAGACAGACAGATTTATACTTAACTGTTTATCGTTCAAGACTAGAGAAGATATAATCTAATACTAAGCCAATTGTTTTACTCAAACCTTTAAAAAACACCACCTGGAACTGCTCTGCATACTATGGACCTAAACCAAGGACCTGTGGCACTTCTGAGCTTTGCAAGGAGGGCATTTTCAATTACATTTGTATTGTATTGTATCTCTCTCCAAACCCCAGGTTCAGTTTTAAACGTGTCACGTGTATTCATCATGTGATATCTCTTTTACTTAGCAAGTATGTGTAACAAGCAAGCAAGTATGCATAACAAATTAGCAAGTACATTAATCTACTTCCTAATGGTTGAATGTAATATATAGGAACAAACATTTATATAGCGTCTTGTAAAATCAACAGAAGGAGGGAAGCCATTTTTCTGACTTGGTACAAGTACCCTTAGCTGCTGGAATTTTTGGATCCGAGTGTTGAGTACCTAAGGTTCTGCCCAAACTTCTGCCCAAACCGGTGACGAAAGCATGTCAAGGCCCCTGGATTAAACGATCACTAAGAACCACATCTCAAGCAAAACAAAAATCTGCCTAAGGGAATCGTGTTTGCTGATTTCATGGCTCAATTTAATAAAAAATATCACTCCTTCCGGTCCTCCGTAATATCGGTTAAACCCTAATTACCGTTTGACTAAATGAAGCGTTCAACGTGTACTTCATAAGCGACGCCATGTTTACGAATAGAGGTCGAGTAACGCTAAGAAGGTCGGGTCAAGCCGTGTAAAGGTCAAGTTTCGAAATAGAGCGAGCAGAGAAAACTAGAAGTTACAAGAGCGCTGAGCAGTGCAAAGTTATGATGCGAGCTATTGCATGCATGATGAAAGTGTCTTTTGTGTGAATTTCGTGATTGTTCTGTTTCTGAGGTTTGGCGCTATTCACAGAACTTTTGTTCAAGCGTTGAACTTATAAGCGTTAGCCTATAAGAAAGTTCGTTTGCCCATTTGTTTCTTAAGTCCTTTTCAACAGTTAAATAAATCAGAAACGCTCTTCGGCCTGTTTCTGATCTATTTTAGAAGCTTAAGAATAACCTTTAGCATGTATGAATCTAATACATCATGTGCCTAGCGTGGCTTATTTCCGCATGGGGTTGTGGCGGCTATTCAAACTAAATTGATCCTCTAAAGCAGCAGAGGTTCCTTTAGAGTATGATATATCATGCTCACGTGATTGCAATCACTGGTTTATTTCGTTTGTGGACGCTTTAACCGTGCAAGCCCTTCTAGTTGTAGAAATATGATAACTAGACCTCGCGGACATAATTATGCATTTGTCACAAATTTTGACGTCTTGCTGTACTTACCAATCCTATTCAACATCTATATAGAAGAGATCATAAGAGAAACGCTAGACGATATGGAGGAGGGGATAAAGGTAGGAGGAAGAAGGGTGAAGGCATTGAGATTTGCAGATGACCAGGCGATGCTGGCAACTAGCCAGGAGGGCTTACAAAGGATGATGGATCGTCTAAATACGGTATCACTGGAATATGAAATGAAAATAAACGTAAAGAAGACAAAGGTAATGAAGATAAACAAGAGAAGCGGTATAATACCACAAACAATAAAGATCACACTAAACGGACAAGAAATAGAACAGGTGGAGAAGTTTTGCTATCTAGGAAGTGTGATCACAGACGATGCAAGATGCCACGAGGAAATAAAAAGAAGAATATCCATGGGAAAAGATGCATTTTACAAAAGAGGAGAGCTGATGAGAGGAACCTTAAGCAAGAATCTAAAGAAGAGAATGGTGAAGACACTGGTGTGGAGTGTGGTGCTGTACGGCTCCGAGACATGGACAATGAGGAAGGACGACATAAAAAGATTGGAGGCCTTCGAGATGTGGGTGTGGCGCAGAATGGAGAGAGTTAGCTGGGTGGAACGGAGGACGAACGAGGAAATCCTGCAAATGGTAGAAGAACAAAGATCACTCATAAGTACTATACGCGGACGACAAAGGAAATGGATCGGGCACATCCTAAGGAGTGAGACACTGCTAAGAGACATCATGGAGGGAAGGATGGAGGGGAGAAAGACGCGAGGAAGACCGAGGGCAATGCTGCTAGACTGGATGATGACAAAAGAAGAAGGATACAGTGGACTGAAGAGAAGAGCACAAGACAGAGAACGATGGCGTCATTGGTCATACGAACCTGCCAATGGGCAGAGAACATAAAGAAGAAAGAAGCTGTACTTAGCGACATCTAACCGAGGCGACTCAGAGGCGACCTGCATTTTGACATCCCATCATCTAGCTTACACTTCTGGGATGCACAGCTCAGATATATGTGCCACAAAGCGACTCTGGTCAAGCTATTCCGATCGTCTGTTTTGCGCGTCAAATTCAGATTCCATAAATTAAAACAATAGAATGAATAGTGATAATAAATCAGTAGGCACAACTGAATAAAGACTCTTTCTGCAAATGACTTGTTTGAGTTGCATAAAACCTTTCAACCGGCTCATCCGTCACAGACTTGTCACTGTCTCAGAAAACTAAAGTTATTTAATTTAGACACTGCCACCGTAAAATATAGTATTTATTATTTTTTACATTTAAGTTTTACCCCTTAGTTCTCAATAAACACGCTCATCAGAGGTTTCATAAACGAACTGCACAGTCAAATAACTTTTCAAAACTAAGCAGTGAGAAAAGGTGCACCGCAGCACCATCGTTTTCAAAGTAAATTAGTAATTAATATTATTTTTCAACTTAAACTATTTTTACTCTCTTTTTCAAATTTTTATTATCTTCTTATACTTCTATGTTTTATCATTTTTTTATCGCAAATTGTTCACCAATGTGCGGTAAGCGTTTGGTTTTTCAATGAAATAATAATAATAATAAATTTACAAATGTCAGTCTACAGTTTAATAAAGAATAGACTGCTAGCCTAAGTGTAGTTCTGTACGTACATCGAGCCTTCGGAATTAAGCCACAGTAGGCCTATAAATAATTACACAGTACGTCGACTCCCGGCTTATGCAGCAGTCAGAATGTGTGACCGACCGCCATTTTGAAAATTGGACGTTTACAAATCGATACACCGGAACCCATCACATCAAATAGTTTTAAACATTACAACAACATTGAGGACTACACGCCGATACACCGGAATCCATTACATAAAATATTTTTTTAACGTTACAACAACATCGAGGACTTCATTAGAATTAATATTATTATTTTAAACGTTTATGTTAGCTTAAATTTATAATTCAAGATTGCACTTTCAAAATGGCGTCACCCCAAAAACAAGTCAACAGGCAGCAATGCGAGTCGACGTACTGTGTAATTATTTATACTGTGATTCAGCTCCAACCGTAGTTAAAATAAGTCAGCTTGCCATCCCAAATGAAAAATGCCCTTGACGCCGGCACACAAATAGTAACGCCATCGCCGCGATCGGACCATCAGTTGAAGACTGGGCGTGCTTGAAGTGGCTGAATTTCACGTATAGTCGTTTTAACCCATCAAATCTGCACAATGTCTAAGGTAAAATATTGTTACTATCCATTACTCTGTCAATCTGTAGTAGCTTTGTGTTGCCTATGATCTTAGATTGCTGAAAGTGAGCAAGAGACGATTTATGTAGCGCTTCAACACGTGTGGGTACTCGGGTACTGATCGGCGATCACTCAGACGAAACTGCCCTTTAAACGCGAGATTAATATTATGATAAAACGTTTATACAGCGCCGTATGGGTTACTGAAAACCGAGGGCTTGTCAGTTACCTCGTAATTTTCAGCCGATGACGAGATTGTTATATGTAATGCAGATGAAGGATAATTACGACTCTGTGGTAATTAGCCACGCTTCTTCATAATCAAACAGGATGAACGAAGTTATTGGGATGGCACAGTTATTTGTTAGGGCTATGGGTCAGTTTAATCGAAAGGTTCAGGATAGTGGATTCCGCATAAAGACCTTGGGCAATTGGTTGACATGACTCTATCACCAAGCAGTGGAATTTCGTAACGGCGTAATTGAGGAATTAAACGCAAGTCCTCTATCCAGGACCTTGGGATTCAAGGTCCGAAGAGCAAGATATACTTGTGCCTTCTGTGAGTTCCATCAGGAATATGGGAGCTATAACTTTTTACTTTACAATCCTATTTAAGTAAGTTATGTTGTATTAGTACAGGACAAATGCCCACGATTTACAGTAAAAAAAACCCAGATTATAATAATAATAATGTATATGTAATTTTCTAAGTTCCTGCCTTTCCCCTCAGGAAAAAATGAATTCACTTGGATGATTTTGTTCAACTTGTCATGCAACATTCTCATCCAATGAAAATATTTGAGTGGCTTGAAATATGGCTTGTCTACACCCAAAATTTTTAGAGGGAGCTCCAGCCTATTTGCTATATAAAAGTTTATGACTCATACAATTTATGACTCATACAATAGTCTGGGATGTCATTGTAATTAGCTTTAATCTAAATGTTCTAAACAGTGCTTGATGATCGACGTATTTGGTTTGCAAATGTGCACAATGCCCATAAAGTTATATGTTAAATGAAAAAAGTAATTTTAATTTCTGATATAATTAGAAGAAGAAGAAGAGCTTTCCCCTAAGCTATCCCTGAGGCAGCCATTGGTATGAATTGTTAGCGACTTCATTTTCGTTGCCTCGGCATATGAAGGCAGTTGGCCAATTCTCTCCCTCAACGTCTTATCTTCCCGCTGACAGTGTATGGTCAGTGTACTCATTATAGTTGAGTTGGCTAGAGACACGGGTGGGGCAGAAATCTTTAACCAAATTTCTGCCCTGGTGGGGATTTGAACCTCAGACCTCTTGGTTGAAAGCCCAGCACGCTAACCACTACACTAGCTCCCCCTGATATAATTTACTTGAGGTAAATGTCTTGTAAGTAGTTTACATAGCTGGGCTCACCCCAATAGCCAAATGAGAGAGAGAGAGGGAGAGATGGAGGGAGGGAAAGGGGAGACAGACAGAGAGGGGAGAAAAGATATATATATATATATATATATATATATATATATATATATATATATATATATATATATATATATATATATATATATATATATATATATATATATATATATGCAGAGAGAGACAGAGGGGTTTTTATAATTATCTTTTTATAATTAACTCAAGTTTTCAACCATGTGTTTCTTCAATTAATTGAATAAATGAGGACTGAAAATCTGAAAAAAATTCTAGTTTGCTGTAGTTATTCTGCCAGATGGCATTTTAAAGAAATCATGCATCAATTGAAGTTATGCAAGGCCTAAAAGCTTGAGCTGAATTTCTTGAAATTAGTAACGGCTGACAAGAGTTTGCAACCTGTGACCAACGTGATTATGCTGAGAAGTAATTGGCTGGGAAATGAGAAAAGATATCTGTGACATATTGGAAGTTCACTGCGTTTGAACCACTTTGAATTTCCTCCAGCAATAAACGAGGCCTCCACAAAACAGCTGTCTGTGGTAGCCTAAGTGGAGATAAGAACAGTGGGGGCCACCTCTGGGCAGAAGCAACTTATATGGGGAAGTATCCCAGGAGATTGTGAACCAGGGAGGGCAGAAGAAGAAGAGCAGTCCCTTACGCTAGACAGAGAGACAGCCATGGGTATGAAGTGTTAGCAACTTCATTTTCTTAGCTTCAGCATATGAAGGTGGGTGGCCAGTCCTCTCCCTCACTGTCTTATCTTCCCACCGACAATGTACAGTCAGTGTACTCAGTGTAGCTGAGCTTGCTAGGGGATGTGGGTGGAGGAGAAATCTCGAAACAAATTTCTGCCCTGTTGGGGATTTCAACCCCCAGCCTCTTAGTTGACAGTCCAGCAAGCTAATTATTAGACTGTTGTGCACCCAACCAGGGAGGGAAATGCCTCGCTAACGTGTGCAGATAAAGAGGGAAGTTTTATGTGGTACATTAGAAACAGGGACTATTTTTTATTTATAATGATTAATGGCATTAACACTATGTGAAGAGAGGCTGAATGAAATTCGCATAGGCTACATCCTTATCGTAAACTAGATAAAATTTCGTTTGGCTAAAAAAGCTACACTGTTAGTTGATTGATTCATTTTAATATATTGTGACATTCCCTTCCACGTCAGACCAATCGATAAATCAGTAAAGCAATTTTAAAGTCAATTTGCATAAATTTTCTTAATGACTTCAGAGAATATGATCGAGTAATACACAGACTTTGTCAATTACTCCAGTAATTAATAAATTTCCCATTTATCTTATTGTGAAGTCGGTGTTAACGATGTGATGTTTGTGTCAAAAAAGGAATTCACCAAAGCTGCTGAGGATGTTAAGAAGCTGAAGACAAAGCCCACCGATGCGGAGATGCTGGAACTGTACGGCCTGTTCAAGCAGGCTACAATCGGTGACGTCAACACAGGTACGCTGATAATAATCTGTTGTTAGCAATGTGCCATGCCCACAGGTATGTCATTCAGGTACAGGTGCTTGGAGATACAAGTAAAATGTCAGGCACCCAGTTGTCTGTTCCTTCTGCAGAAATTCCGAACTGTTGCGGCTGGTGCACATTACAGCTATATTTTACGTAAATCGAGTGTTTCTGATCTGTTTCTCGTGAAGTGGTGCTATATAAATTTGGAATTACAATTACATAACATTACAGGGTTTTAAGTGGGTATTCAAGAAGACTTGCAGTCTGTGTTAAACCACTGCAGGTTAATCTGGAATGATGAGTACCGCATCCTTCCTAGCTGCTTAAGACTCGCATTTTAAAATCTGTTGAATACCCATGTTCCTGTGTCCACTAGCTTTTTAAACGGCACTGTATGACATTGTGATACATGTATACATGTGTAACTGACCACAGAAATCCTTGCAATAATACCAAATATGTTTTTGTTAAACGACAATCTGAGAGACTTCATTAAAACATGAATTTTGTGCTTATAGATTTTAGTGATGTTTATTTCTACTTTGTTGTCTGTGATGTGTCTTTTAAAAATGTGTTTCGTTTTCCTTATTGAAGATGTTTGAACAAAATTAAATTAGGTGGATACCTCGTACCATTTCGTGATTTTAATAGCTGAATGTAGCAAGCTTTTAGTGTGGTGATGCCAGTTGGGTAAGATGCCCAATTGGGGAATATGCCAATTGGGGTATTTGCCCCTAGGTACGTTATGCAACCTCTGCTGTTCCACTTCAGGCTTGACTGGCTGGGGATGTCATTCCTCTGCTTGGGTGATTTGGTTGTTCCTTTTGCCCATACCTTAGCAGTGCAACATCGGAGTTTTCCAGTGGTTGGGCCACCTCGAACAGACTGCCCTTGGATCCACTAGAATAGCCTCCCTTTGGATCCACCTGGAATAGCCTCCCTTTGGATCTGTGCTTTGTCTTAGCTATGGATTCTGCATGCATTTTATAAACAATTGATAACTGTTCTCCACCGAGTTTGGACTGGGAGCACCACTGAGTGGTTATCTTGGAGAGGTGCTATATAAATGATCAGAATGAATTAAGTGTCAAAGGTCAGCTGGAGCAATTAGACAGTTCAGACATTGCTATTACGTGAAATTTCGTTTTGTTGAATAGCCAGATTAATAATTTATAAATAATGAGTTATTAATTGCGTTTCTAGATCGTCCGGGAATGTTTGATTTCCAAGGAAAGGCGAAATGGGATGCGTGGAGTGGGCGAAAGGGTTAGTCATCAGTTTTATTCTATCTGTCTACATCTGCACGATAGTGCAGTGGTTAGCATGCTGGACTGTCGACTGAGAGGTCGGGTTCACACCCCGCCAGAACAGACATTTGTTTCGAGATTTCTGCCCCACCTGTGCCCCCTAGTGATTACACTGACCGTACACAGGTGGTGGGAAGATGAGACGGCGAGGGAGAGGACTGGCCAGCCGCCCTCATATGCCGAAGCTAAGAGAATGAAGTCGCTAACACTTCATACCCATGGCTGCCTCAGAGTGCATTTATCAACCGCATGTAAATAACATGTAGCTACTTCTTGAAAGATTCTCATCAGGTTAGAATTGCTTTTAATGTGGCAATTAATTTTTCCTATTGAAACGATTTGTAGGACTGTCGAAAGAAGACGCCGAGAAGCAGTACATCGCTGTTGCCGATCGACTAATTCAGAGTTACGGCCTCCAGTAGTGATAATCATCGTAGCCATGTAAGGTATGTGTCATAAAGTAATCGATAGTCATAATGTTGATAGATCTATGTGTTTTGTACAGTAATCTAAGGTCATTGTAAAGTGCTGTAAAGTAGGCGTCAAGTATATGCCATTCGGTAGTCAATGGTCACTGTAGCCTGACAGCTATGAGCCAAAAAGTAGTTGGTGTTGTAGTCTTTATAGCTGGATGTGTGTAGCCAAAATGCCGTGGTGGAACTTGCAGATGCAGATGTGTGAATGACTTAAGTTGTAAATGTCATATTCTATTTAAAATTGCCTGTTTTTCAGGCAGTAAGATTTAAAGCAGTGTAGCATATTGCTGTTTGACTGGTTGTAATGTAGTGCATTGATTTTTGACTTGTTTTGATCCAGCATCATGTTTTGCTAGTTGACTGGTTTTAGTGTTGTACGTTGACTGGTTTTAAAGCGGCGTCGTGTTGTTACTGTGTTGCAGGTTATGTGGGACTTGAGGACGGGTTCCACCGATTATGTAGAGATGTAGAGACGTTTTTGCTTGCTTCTTTTGAGCCAAGACTGCGGAATAATTCATTTATATTTTGTTATGCAAGGTCGGGTTTTTTACGGAAATCTTAAGTAAATAAAGGGAGCGGTGTTTGTAAATTTTGTTCTAGTCGTTAATTTGTTATCAGCGGGGAGCTCGAGAAGTCACCAGGCTGTACTATTTTCCCTGCTGACAATTTAATAAGTGGAAATTTAAGGTCTTTTGTATTATAATCTTGTGCTTTCCTAATTTTCATAACAGTTTTTACTTAACAAGTTTAGTGGTGGGTGACCCTCGCCCGAACCAGTTTGAAGGGACATGCCCTCCCCAAAACAAACGGGGGGCATGGTTATTGGCCCTCTGCTGTGAGCCAAGCCGTGTTTCAAAAAGGTGGTTCAAATGAATGACCGAGTCCCATGCGGTAAAGAAAGAGTCGGTTACGGAGGGTTAAAATTTAAAAGAATCGATGACCTAGGAATAATTTTGTTGCTTCATTCATTCTGAGAATTTATGTAGCACCTTTTCAAGATACCTACTCACGAGCGCTCCCAGCCAGGGCTAAAACAGAATGACTTTAGGGCATCCTACAGGTGACATTGGTCCCTGGGCAAAGAGTATGGCAGTTCGAGGAATTAAGATCAAGGAATGCAAAGTATGAACAAATGCATGACAGATAAAAAAATTGGTTTCTTGACCCATTACATTTTCGACTGGGCTCCGTCGACAGAACATGATTTTTCACTACGCTTTCACTTCAGTGAGGCAACCATCGACAGAAAATTAGCATTTACGATAACTAATCCTCGGAAGTCATTAGATTACATAAGCTAGTATAGTTTCTCTTTGTAATACACATGTGAACACAGTCTTCCAAAATATGATATGTTTATCAAATCGGTAATTTCTGTCCGATGCGATGAAAAAATACCAGAGATTAAAGTTCATGCACGAGCGTTTCAGTAACAAATTGTTGTCCGACATTTAAATACACATTGTTGTCAGTGCCAGGTTGGATATTTCAAACATAATTATAGTTTATCAATGTCTTCTAAAATAGTATGACTAACAATGTTGAAACTAGAAGCACGCAAAGAAAACGGCCAAGAACGACGAATGCATTTGCACGTCATTTAGACTTTCCTAAGATAAGCACAACATTTCCTACTTTGGCAAGAATTGAAATACAGAATTAATACTTTACCGATGTAAAGATGATAATTGAAAAAACGTTGTGTAGAATGTCCTACAGTCTGTGTAATATTGCTGCTAACGTTCCCTACAAGTTGCAATTCAGAATGTAGATGTTGAACTTTCTGGATGATTTACAAGTACATGTATAATTGTATAAAAATAATGCTCACCAGTTTTGTACAGCTTTGAGGAAACATTGGTGACCACTGCATTTACACAGTACATATGTATATAATTCATGTATAATCGTAATCTCCAAACTTCTAAAGCGCCAATCGAAGGCCAAGAGCAAGGCACCAGCCTATTCACTGCACCCTTTTCTTCAGTTTCGGTGGTGCTGCGCTAATTGTATTATTATTATTATTAACATTCTCGACATCAAAATGTGTTAGTAAACAGAGTTCACTCAGAGGCGGGTTTACAGAAAACGGGGCCCTAGGCGCAAACATTTTTGGGGCCCTTCTGAATTTTTAGACTGAAAGTCTGAGACTCTGGTGGTGTTAAACCTACATGTGCAAAAAACCATGAAGTTGAACTTGAAGCCGTTTTTGCGAATGTTATTGACATTGTAATTACAATTAGTTGTAGAAACTATTTTCAAGGAATTTGAAGTTATTTGATTTAATGATTTTAGTAAACAACGCAATAAAAAATACTGTACAATATTTATAATTGTACAGTCTACAGTAGCGTTTGTGTGCAACACAATGCGTCAATGCTATATTAGTCCTACATAATGTGATAAATGCTTGAAAAAATCTTTGAAATTTAATCGCAGAATTGGTGTTACTTTTTTAAAATCACAGTGCTTTTTTCTAGAAAAAAAGGCCGCGGAACTGAACAATAGGTTCCGGAACTGAGCAATTATGGAAGGACTAAAATCCCGAGAAAAACGAGATGGGGGATTGGGAGGGGTCTCAATAAACACTGAAAACAGTTCACAACACTGAAACTAAATTAAAACAACTAAATTATTGTTTTATTATTAAAATAAATAAATTATTTTTTAGTAGCTGAAGAAAGGTGCCGGAATGCCGTTCCGGCTGAAAAAAGCACTGACTAGTCATAAACAAAGAAACAGAAACAGAAGAGAAAGTTTAATTAGCAAAAAACATGCGAATGCAAAATTAAAAAAATTCTATTCACCGCTTACTGCGTGGTTTTCTTTCTGCATTTGAGCCTAGGAAAATTATCAATTTGTTGGTCAAAGTTTCAGCAGATTCGGCGCAGAGGAAAGCTACATTACCTAGCCGATCTTGATCAGTGGAATTTCTGATATAGTTTTTCACTCTTTTAAGTACAGATAACGACCGTTCTCCAGAAGTAGGCCTATTACTTATTGGAATCGTTAGGTAAATACGCAAAATTGTTTCCACATTTGGAAATGTGGATTGTAGACCACGTAACACAAGCTGATACATATCGATGGGATTTGTGATGTTTTCATTTTAACAATATTAAAGAAAGTTTCACTTGCTTTTAAAAACTAAAAATTACGCAATAATCAGACTTAAACATTCAACACGTGAACTGCAGCTGCAGACGGCCGTTGCTGCTTGTTGCTAACAAGTTTGATGTTATTTTGCGCAAAGTCAAAGTGAATTATTATCCCAAATGAACAAAACAATTATAAATTACAATAATATATTTTAATGTGAATGCTAAACTGTAAAAAATAGAAAATAGGTCATATTTTTTAAAAGTCAAAATTCACATGTTATTTTCCTAATCGAAAAAATATTTTCCTTCTTTTGGGGGTCCCCAGATTTGGGGGCCCTAGGCGTGCGCCTAGTGCGCCTACAGGTAAACGCGCCTCTGAGTTCACTCAATTGTTTTGGATACGTCAGTTTCTGAAATTTTAGTCTATTCAGATGGTAAACTGTTCACCTATTCCTCTTGGGATGGCTTTGTTATTAAAAATGCACATAACATTTGATATAACTGTCTGTGGTCCCAAAAAACAAGGCAAATGAAAAAACTTCCAGGCAGAACAAATTTACTTTACAAAAGAAAATGTCATGCTGCCTTTGCTCAGTCCTGCCTGAAAACTTCTACTATTACAAAACTGATGATTGCTTCTAAGATCTAGGTGTTAGAATCTGAGGCAAACCTGGTTCGAAAACAAGAAGGGCATACCTAAAACACGTACACAGATCAAAAATTTCCATAGTCATGATATAAAATTATTACCCACAATCGTTTGGACAATACATCTAATCCATGAATACTTATAATGTTTTGGTACCGATAAACAACTTTTCACTAATTTAGTTTCTGTACAAATCACTTTGTATAATGAGTGTTAATTTACCATGAACCCATTAACAAGTACCCACTCGAAGCATAAATTAAGATAATTAACCGACAATTTTCAACGTCGATGGAGTTTCAAGAAACTCATTAACAGCCAGATCCATGCATATTTTAGAGAATTATTCCTAACATTGAGAAAAAACAGTGTACAACCTAATTAAACAACCCGTCACAAACAACAGGTTAACAGGCCTAACATAGAATTCAAGCTGCCTTGATTAAACTGGAAAAAATACCTCCAAATACTTGTGGCTCTTAATATTAGCCTGGCTTCAATGTGCACCTCTGAGCTTAGTAAGGAGGACATTATCAAACTCCAAGTGCATATTGTATTGTAAAGTATTAGCACACTTAATATACTGCCTTTAAAATTCTTCCAAAAAGTGCTGCACATATGACTAACAGATCTAAACAAAGACATTTTAATGTCATTTGAAAATATTGCTAAGTGGAGAATCTTTCCCTAGAAAAACCACATACTAATAATCGGAGTTGAGGTTATTTGGTTAAAACATAAAATCGCACACATACATAAATTGCTCCAAATCATTATCACCAACACAACCAAAGCCCAGTTTTGTTTGTCAAATTGAGAATCAGTCTGGCCCGATACACAAACAAAACCAAACAATAACTAGTTGAAGTCAGACCAGAAAAATACGTACATATATCTAAAGTCTCCTATATTATCACCAAAGCCAATTCTGGTATCAAAATGAGAATCAATCTGGCACTTAAACAGGAGCAAAAACACCAACGAACCTGTCATAATGAATGCGTAAACTTAAAGAAAGTCAAACCAGTGCAAATACTGAAAACAAGTGAGAACGATGCAAAAGCAAAAAGAGAACAGAACTAAAAACTCAAATTTGAGACCCCAAACCTACAAAATCGTCAGACATTGACAAGGACAAGCAAACATTTAGCTATGATATCATGAAAAGCTGCAGATGTAAGCAAAATTAACCACAGCGCTTAATAAGCCATCGTCAGGACTCTTCCAGAACGTCTAAACATGATCTGGCGAGTATGATATTAAACCTGCCGCGACGTCGGATTCCCGGAATCGCGACCAGATCTGCATCATTCGGACTGTTCTGTGCCGTTGTGATTCTCTCGTCTGCTGAACTTCTCTCGTCTGCTGAGCTCCTCTCTTTCTTCTTCGCTGTCGACTTCATCCTCGTCATCTTCCTCGTCGTCATCGCCATCATCTGACGGCAGAGGAGTCGAGGTTCGTGAGGAAGGAGGCGAAGACGGAGCCGACACTGGCTTCTGGACTTTGCCAAACGAGATCTACAGTGAATAATGGATTCAATCGTATTACTGAAATATGTCGTGCCTCTCGCAGAGAAACTGCTTAGTGTTCTCACTAGTGTTCTCACATCGAAAGAGCTAATGCTAAACTCCTCTAACTCTACCACTATCCTTCGTGTGGTAGTGCCAGTCCCAAGCCTCAAGAAAGGAGGAGGTCGATGCTAATCATCTTTGTTACGACACAGTGTTGTTAAACAGCAAGTACATACTAGTAAAAATAAACTCTTCTGCCAAAATAGCTACGACAGAAAGTAAAAAGTTGACCAATCTTCTGGACACTGACCTGATTACAGTTTGGTTTGGAGCGCCATCACTTGATGCCTTGCGCATTAAACGCCGGCACGACAAGAATCACTAAATAATTATAATAGTATGTAGTATACGCTTTCACTGTCTGTCTGACCCAGTGGGGATTTGAACCCCTGACCTGAGGTCTGACAGTCCAGCACGTTAATTACTACACAACCCCACATCCCTACGACTAATACAAATTCTTGGTTATTATGTTCTAAATCGGCAATGCAGATGGCAGCACATGCTGTGCAAAGAAACGTAGTTCCATTGGACTTACGCCTTCGTCTACGTTGAACAGCTCTGGATGAGTTCGATGCAGTGCCAGAGCACGAGCCTTGCGATAGTACTGCAGACAAAGGAGACAAACTGATCACAACTGGGTACCAAAAGCTATGGTAATATAACAAGTGAAGGAAAATAAACAATTGTAGGGTAATAAGTAATGACCTATGATATGGTGGGACATAGCTTTACCTTGCCATAGGTAAATAAAACATAAAACAAAGTAAGGCAAATTCCACACAGTCTTTCCTCAGCCATTCTCTTCCCCTCTTTGGGAAATGTTTCAATTTCAAGTCCATTTTATTTGTTAGTGACAGCACTGACTTGGGTCGAGGGTGCAGCTGAATCGCTGAGTGGTGCTTTTATAAATTTTGATTACATTTACAATTACAAGAAAGGTAAGCCAATTCTTTACTTTACCATAGATAGAAGGTCAAATAAGCTATTACCTATGGTCATAACTTACCATAGGTACAAGGCAAAGTAAGGTAATACCTAGTTAAGGAAATTAACTAATCATCTGGCTGTCCAAAGTGTTCAAAGAACTTAAGGCAATGCAAAAACTCAAAAGATAAGGTAACACAAAGTAAGGATAAGCACGAAGCAAGGTAAGGTAAGGTAATTACATATTTATTATGAGCTATGGTGCTGAAAATGTTTCTTAAATATGAAATCTTTGGCCACAAAAAGACTGCGAGCCAAAAGCAGTTGCCTTGGAAACGAAATCGTCTGCTTACAATTCCCAGATTCTTCCAGTCGAGCAGTTCGCTCAGTCGCTCCGTTCTGTTTCGTTGGATGATGCGCTGGCGCCGAGACAAGCACGTGAAATCGTACATCATCTGTACAACCAATGAGCAACATTCTTTGATTTCAGTTGGAGATGTTGCACAATTGAAGACAACCAGTCAGTGCAACATTTGTATTTTTTGTTTTGTTGCATTTACAGGCAATGCAATGGATAAGACAACCGGTTGCAGTGCAACACTACACCGCTTCTCCAATGGCTTATGATTTTCTATTGTGAATTAACAACAATGACTGGTATGATAACGGTGCTATACAAGTGATTAGATTAGATTACACGAGAAGAGAATAGATGACGAGAAGAGATTAGATGAGAAGACATTGATTAGAAAAGATTAGATTAGATGAGAAGAGATTAGATGAGAACAGATTAGATGAGAACAGATTAGATGAGAAGAGATTAGATTACATGAGAAGAGATTAGATTAGAAGACATTGATTAGAAAAGATTAGATTAGATGAGAACAGATTAGATGGGAAGAGATTAGATGAGAATAGATCGATTAGAAGAGATTAGATTATACGAGAAGATATTATATTAGACAAGATTAGATGAGAAGAGATTAGATGAGAAGAGATTAGATGAGAAGAGATTAGATGAGAAGGAGATTGATTAGAAGAGGTTAGATTAGATGAGAAGAGATTAGATGAGAAGAGATTAGATTAGATGAGAGGAGATTAAACTATATTAAAAAAGATTAGACAAAGAGATTAGATTAGAAGAGAAGAGATTAGATGAGAAGGAGATTGATTAGAAGAGGTTAGATTAGATGAGAAGAGATTAGATGAGAAGAGATTAGATTAGATGAGAGGAGATTAAACTATATTAAAAAAGATTAGACAAAGAGATTAGATTAGAAGAGAAGAGATTAGATGAGAAGGAGATTGATTAGAAGAGGTTAGATTAGATGAGAAGAGATTAGATGAGAAGAGATTAGATGAGATGAGAGGAGATTAAACTGGATTAGAAGAGATTAGACCAAGAGATTAAATAAGACGAGATTAGATGAGAAGAGATTAGATTAGAAGAGACTGGATTAGATGAAGAGATTAGATTAAATGAAAAGAGATTAGACTAGATGAGAAGAGATTAGATAAGGAGATAAACCTGAGACAACTGCTGCATCGACTCTTCAGGATTTTTAAATCGTCGGTCAACCACGTAGATTCCAAATGACTGTGGATCGACGATGTGTTGTTGCATGAAGCATCCGAACCCAGACAGGTTGGTACTGATACTTGGTATTCCCATTACAGTACACTCGGCTGCAAACAAGTACCACACAGCAGTCAGTAGAAGTACAAAAATACTCCTCAAAATCCAAGATCACATCTGGTAATCTTGTAGCTTAAAAATAATGTAAAAATAAACGTAATCTAAAAATAAAAGAATAGCATCATCAACATCACTAATTGTTATTATTTATTAATTATTGATGCTATTGTTCATGATGGTATCGATAATACCTTACTGAAGAAGAAGAACTAGTCCTGAGGCAGCTGTGAGTATGAAATATTAGTGACTTCATTTTTCTTAGCCTCGGCAGATAAGGGCTAATGATGATGTCAATGATGGTGACGACGACAATGATGATGACAAAGACAATTATGATGATGCTGACAACAATGACAATGCCTAAACATAGGATATCATCAATGTCATCATCATCATCATTGTTACCATGACAGTCATAATGATGATGACAATGATGAAGACGACAATTATGATGATGATGATAACGATGTGGACGATGAGAAGACACAGATGAGGAGGACCTGGAGTATATCCCCACGGTTCGTAGTACGAGGGAAAGACGCCAAGGTGACAGCCTCGAACGAACTCTTCGTAGTCCAATCCGAACAGAGGATTCGTCGAATTCAGAAATTCAGGATGAAAGATTATCTGCCAATGTAGAAACAGCCATGCGACATTCTTAGCAAATTCTTGGTTCGAGCTTTTAAAAGAAATTAAATTAATCAAATGTTGACCTCTTGCATTGTACTTTGGTAGTTCTTGACTTGAAAGCCTTATTTATCATAGAGCTTTGTACAATGAAGAAGCAGGGTCGAGACTCAATAGGTCAGGAATAGTAGAAGTCACACTACAGCTGATTGTTTAGAGAACCTTGCCTTGTAACGCGGAGTACGGGTTCGATCCTCCTTCCATGAGATGGTTACTGTGTAGGAAACTTGAGCAAGTTCTTCACTCACAACTGCTCAGCACCATCGATTGATGCTTGGTTATTAAACAGTGGTGGTTAATATATGCATAATAATAGCAACAGTAATAATAATAATAATAATAAAAATAATAATAACCAAGATGGCCTTGCATTGATCAACCTCCTTGGTTACAGCCTTGCCCACACATCATGAGACAACAGACAGACTATTTTCACTCTTTCAGCGCTTATCTAAGGCAATCCAGTGCTTCAATGCAGTCGCCTTTGGTAGCACCTCTCACACCAATAAAACCATCTGTTAAGACTAGCCATTCCAGAACAATGCCCCCTAATTTTTGAACTCCCGAGGGATCATATGTACCTTGGGGAAAATAATAATAATAATTATTATTATTATAATAAGCAAGTTGAAAGAGACAAGGCCTAAGTTTAGAACTGAATGAAACTAAAGCTAGCCAAAATAAAACATCCTTTTTCCTTTGTTTCCTACCTTCACTCGATCTGAGCGATTATTGAACAACTGGCATCGTCTGATCGAACAGAGAATTGGATCAATACCATCGTCAACAACGTTGTGAGTGCAGACAGGAGGAAGCGACGTACGCTGGAATAAAACAAAGGAATTACAAACACAGGTGCCATTTATATGCGCATAATACATGTACAATCACTAGAAGTTCCTAGTTAATAATAATGATAATGATTTTCTACATTAGTTAATATGTAAGTCTCTGAGGGATCCTGTAAACCTCAGGCAAAAAAAATGATAATGAGAACAGTAATAATTACCATACATAATAATAATAATAATCCAGGCCATAAAAGTAGGTAATAAATCATTTTTGCTCGACTAATCGTGCTAATAAGGTGAAAATGGGAAATATGTGCCCTAACCCCAGTCTTGGGGATGAATTCACACCACCCTACCCTAAGTTACCGTAGCACACCCTTTGTTTCTCCTTTCCAGAAAAGCACCTACTAACCTGAGCGGAATATATGCATCTCTTGAGCTTGACAAGGTCATCTTTAAGCAGCAGCTCCTCTCCTGTCGGAACTTCACCCCTACAGAACAAGAGAAACAGATCCTACCTCCAACCCAGTACAATATGTGTGGGTGTTGTGTGTCTATCTGCGTCTATGTGTGTGTGTATGTATGTATGTACATATTTAAGTGTGTATGTATGCATGTATGCATCGTGTGTTATTGCAATAAAAAAACCTATGTTATGTTATGTTATTCATGATCATATGTATGTGTGTGCGTGTATGTTTGCACGTATGTATGCATGTATGTTTGCACGTATGAGTGTGTGTATGTATGTATGTACCTATGTATGTACATATACAATTATGCATGTGTGTGCGTATGTGTGTATGTAATATGTATGTATGTATGTATGCATGTATGTATGTAAGCATGTATGTATGTATGTATGTAAAAAGCTCATTAACACAAATATTCATTAATAACAAAATGCTCATTAATAAAATGTTCACAATTGTCAGATTACACTGCTTTACACTACATCTTAAGGTAACGTAAAGAAAGCAAATGGACTGTTTTTCTACCGAAGACAGACTTCGAACAGCCGCTGTCCAATGTCCTTCTGTACGGATGCTATCGTCTCTCGCAGCTGTTTGGAAATCGCTTGGCCCCTCAGCGACTCCACGTTGAAATTGTTCGTCCGAGTCGGGAAAATGAGAAACGCGACTACGGTAACATCACTTTCACAGCTCTGAAAAACGGCGAAACGAATATAATTTATTATCATTATTTTATTATTATTTATTACGACGTGTTTAATCCAGACACGGAGAACTGCTTTGGTACGTTTTGCTTTGCGTATACATACACACATCCACGCATGCATACGTATGTGGGTATGTATGTGTGTGTATATGTGTGTATGCATGTGTGTGCATGTATGTACATATGTGTGTATGCACGTATGTGGGTATGTATGTGTGTGTATATGTGTGTATGCATGTGTGTGCATGTATGTACATATGTGTGTATGCACGTATGTGGGTATGTATGTGTGTATGCATACAAGCATGCATAGATACACATGCATGTATACATACATACATACACATGCATCCATCCATACATACATGCATGCATGCATGCACATACATGCATGCATGTATGTGCATACAGAATACATGCATACACAGTTAGTGCCTGTGTGAGGTATTTATAATGCGCAATATTAAATGCCTTCATACACACATACATACATACATGCATGCACACACACTCGTACATACATAAATGCATAGATACAGCTACAGAAAAAAATTAAAACATTTACACAGTTGAACCAATTTTTTTATTGTCTGTTACTATCCATTAGTGTTATTTACAGTGTATTTTACAAAACCTTTAGAAGTCTACGGTATAAAATTTAAGCCGTGTCACCTTAAGGAAGTAGTTGAGGCGAGCAAGTGCCTCGATGAACATATCACAACCCTTGTTCGTGAACTCGTATCGACCGGCCGTGAAGAAATACAATGTCTTGTCCAGATCAAAGTCATAATGCCTGAACGTTCAACAGACAACACAGCGGCATAAATGTTTAACAATCTCACTCATTTTGCAACCATTTAACATTTCTTTCTGGTAAATGTCACCCAAGTCAGGTATATTTCATAGTTGAATTGTGTACAGGTGGCTGATACAGCTAGTTGAATTGTTTACATGTAGTTGAAATACGTAGTTGAATTATACAGATAGTCTGTAAGTGACAGCTGAATTGCACATGGATAGTTCGCAGATATCAGAACTGCATATGGATAACTGATGAGGATACTTGAGTTGTGTACAGATATATGATATCCAAAATCTTGAGTTACGCACTGAAGTGCATGCGAGATCAGTGCGCTGTCCCATTCTCCTTGCATGAGCCCTCTGTTCGATGGGAGGAGGTGCGTTATTATTACCATCATTATTATTAATTATTATTATTACATTATTATTATTATATTACTTTGCATTTATTACGCACCACTATCTAAAATGTATGCTTCTAAAGAAAATCATCATTAATAAAAAGCTCATTAACAAAATGCTCATACTCTCATCATACACGCTCATTAGTGAAATGCTCATTAATAAATTAGTCATTAACAAAATCCTTTACAAAATGCTAATAAATAAAATGTTCACACTGTCAAAAATATTTCTCTCTATCAAATACTTTAAATATCAAATCAAAGTCCTGCTTGAAAGCAAAGACAGACCCGTGAAAATGGCCTCGAACAAAGTCGTTGATTTTTTCCTTTGCGATCGAATGTCTGTTCTGGAACTCGTGAAGGGCAGCAAATTTCTGAACATTAAGTCCGTTAGGCGTAACGATATCTATCAAAACAACCAAACAGAACAACTTGGTATATTCAGATATGGCAAGGATCAATCCAGGTCAAATCACACAGACAGTCCTACGTTAAACGATGTCAAATCTTTGTAATATTCGTATCCAAAACAATCCTTAATTAATAAAAACAATGAAAGAGCTTGCAGATGAAAAGCCACGAGTCCACGATGAAACATAGGCTGCATATTTTAGATGCTAAAACAGAGGACACACATTATGCAGCCATACATAACATAGCCATACACTACGTAGCCATACATTACGTAGCCATACATTACATAGCCATACATTACACAGCCATAGCCATACATAACACAGCCATACATTACACAGCCATACATTACTTAGCCATACATCATGTAGCCATATATTACGTATCCATACATTAGCTAGCCATACATCATGTAGCCATACGTTACGTAAAACTGATGCAACCGACCTGGTTTTCTTCGTAGCAGGTACTCCGACTCATAACCGGTTATCTCGGACACTGTCGTAAAGACGTGCGCACAGTGAACAGCAGCTCGCTCCATGCAGTATCGGTGATAGATTCCACGGTCACCTGCCTCCTTATCGAGAGGAAACTGGCACAGAAAAGCAACTACTATAAGTGCAACTGTAATCGCAAATTTATATACCACCACTTCAAAGGAATATAATATAATCAAATCCATTCCATGCCAGCACACGCATCAACATGACTCATTGGGGTTCCATATGGGCACCGAGTAATGTATGGCATATGGGCACTGACTTCCATATGGGCGCTGCATCCCATATGGGCGCCGAGTTCAACATGGGCACTGAATATAATATATCCAGGTCAACAGAGTTGGCTAGAGTGCACAGCTGAAGCCGTAATCTTGAAACGAAATTTCTCCCCAGCGGGAATTTGAACTTCTGACCTATCGGACGACAGTCCAGCACGCTAACCGCTAGACTCTCACACACCCCCTACTTACACAGTCAAGACTAGACAAAGAGACAGTATTTATTTCTGATGCAAACGAGACAAGAAAAGCAAGATGATAGCCAGACATGCACACCTGTTCTACGTATACCTGGTGCCTCGACGAATAGCTGGACAAGCGTCATCTTTTACCAGCAAGGGACTGATCAGTGGCAGCGTCACATCCTTCTGCACTACCCTATCGACGCAATTTGGCTGTCGACAGGAATACGTCGGTTGGTTCCACGTGTGTGCGTGGGCCCGCCACTGTCGACTCTTCCAGCCTACTGTGCATTGTTTTACTAACTGATGTAATATTTTCGTTCATAATGACATTTAGCATCATACAGGCTAGCACAGAGAGTGACTTGGTTTTACCTTTGAGCGGCACTATATAAATTTCAATTGTTTAAAAAAAATTTTATTAAGGATATTTCTATAGCGCCTCTCGAAGTCAACTACTACTCAGAGGCGCTCCCGACTACAGCATTTGATACTGTGCCGGAATTTTCACGCCGTAGCGCCACGAGCAATCGCGAGTGAAGGACTTGCCCAAGGTCCGTACGCAGCGGCTAGAGTGGGATTCGAACCTGCAACCCTCCGGTCACAAGGCGCCGAACTTACCACTGAGCCACCACGCCCCATATTACATTACATGTACATTACAGTCAGATCTTGTATAGGAGAAAAGAATCCTAACATCCGTCTCGCTGACCTTATCCAGATTGTTGTAGAAATCGGTGCTTCCTGCGCACAGATACCGCCCAAGGAGGGTGGCGTGCGTCGTGAAGATCGTGGAAACATCGATGTGGCGTGTTCGACATACAACGAGACCAATGGACGACAGCCATTCGTGGAAGTGGGCCACAAAGTAGACGGGTTCGGGCAGATTTTTACGAAGCTTAAACAGAAGAAAAATACCATGCAGCACATCTCAACAACATAGGTGTAGACTCTGGGGGGGGGGAGCCGGGGCACGTGCCCCCCAATAATTGAGATGGACTGTACATTCAATGCAACAAGTGTAGAAAGAAATAGCCAAATGCCCCCCCCCCAATATTTTGGACAACTTTACGCCAGTGCTCAACAATGAGAAATTCAACACTCACATACAGAGATATGTGTGTATGCATACATGTATGTGTAAAAAAAATTGGTATACATATATGTATGTATATAAGCATATAATTATGTGCATATGTATGTATGTAAAAATGTATGTCTACATGTATGTGTGGTATGGTATGGTATCTGAGAATTTATAAAGCGCTTCTCACAGTGTGAACTATTCAGAGGCGCTCTCAGCGTGTATGTATGTATGTGTGTGTCAATCAAATCCACCAAAACATACTATGCAGGTATAAAGGTAACTAAGAAATCTTCTAACTTCAAACTACCCACAAATACAATACAAGCAGACTGTTGTTACCTTACCAGACCTGTTGTTCTGACCTTGCCCTACCTCTTGCCCAAACCTTACCTTACCTCATGCCCAAACCTTACCTTTCCTCTGGCCCAAACCTTACCTTACCTCTTTCTCAGACCTTATTCTGGCATTATGGCATACCTCTGCTAAAAACCAGACTGTTAAGAATCCAAATATAATGGCGTCGTTTGACTCCCGATCATGCCACGGAATTCCAATGTGTGTGCACTCCCAGATTTCTCGTTTCCACTCGTCCAGCTTAAAGGCAGCTGACCCAATATCAAATAGGATGACTTTTGGATAGCCCTCGATTAACCATCTGCCAAAGTAGACCTAAACATGAAAAAAAACAGAGCTCAACATGATAACTCATCACATGTTTAAACTACGAGAACCTTATTGATACTATTCAAATGCTTTTAAAATAATTATACGATAAAGCAGTAATTACGATATTAAGATATTATGAATATGTTTTAAAAATACTGCGACATATTTAAAAAAATAAAAATTAACGCTTGCTTACTAGATATTGACGCTTAATAATTGCATGATGCAAATCCTAGCAATAAGAAATAATAATACATAAACACAAACATAATAACAAATAGTGTTGAAGTCCATGAGGCACTCTTTTTACCTCTGGGATTTAAAAAACCAAAAATTAACCAAAACAATTAACAATAACAGTAACAATTAGCAATACCAATTAACAATACCAATTAAAAATAACAATTAACACTCAACAATAACAATATCAATAATAATAAAGGAAAAAACTTATAGTTACCCGTATCCCATGTTCAGCCATTTGGCTGAGGGTGTTTTTTATAGGTCCAATTCCTGGTTCCAAGATTTCCACTTCCGTCCGCACACATGACTCGTTGTATGGACCAATGAGTGTGTACTGCTCACCGAGTTCTTCGACGGTTATTGCCGCCTTTGTCTTAATTACAGTGTATATACCACCAACTAAAACAGCACATTTACAATCAAGTTAATCAATCAAGCAATCTGCCAAGTGTTCAATCAATGGAGCAAGCAATCTGTCAACAATCAACTGAGTCGTAATCTCCAAAAAGGTCCTTTATAAATTACCATATATTACATATATATATAAATTATATATACATATATACAATAAACCAATCAATCAGTCTAAACCAATCAACCAGTCACATGATCTATTATATAGGTGATCAATCAACCAACCAATTACCAATCAATCAACCGGTCTACTGGTCAATCAGTTAATCTATTGGCTTGTAAATGAATGAATGAATGACTCAATCAATCAGTCAATCAATCAGTCAATCAATCAGTCAATCAATCAATCAATCAATCAATCAGTCAATCAATCAATCGAGCTTTGATGTTTTGGTATAACAGCATTCTTGAACCTCAAACAGGTTTTACTTCCCCCAGTTTCTTCCCCTATTACTCTCTTCCATCAGCCCCCACTCCTCCCTCTTAATCACTCTCCCTTTCTTTCTCTAGTGTGACCCCAAACATGGATCACCCTCACTGGTACTTACCCCTTCAGTAGTTTCCATGCACATTCACAGGGTTACAAAGTTTCAAACAGCGGCTCAGCACCCAGTGTTCCCATTCCCAATTAACAAATCCAACATATCAGAGGGATTACTCTGCAATATCAAAGGAAGTAGATCTGACCCCTGAGTAGCTTGTTCTGCGAAATGCGCCATATAAATTAACGAGTACGTCTACAAAACAAAATCCAGTTGCCGGGAGTCTGGATTCTTATACAATACAATACAATTGTAATTTGATACTGCCCTCTGTACGAAGTTCAGAAGTGAACATTGAAGCCAGGCAACCATTAAGATCCATAGGCAGGCTGGAATAGGTAAGTTTTCAGTCTAGAATGAAAGACATTCTTGCTAAGACAGTTGTGAACATGAGGAGGTTGCCTTCAGCACCTTAAACGACATTCATCAAAAGGTAATCATCATCTCCCTCTTACTTGCTTACCTACCTATTTACTTAAATACATAAATACTTACTTACTTACGTACTTACTTACTTACTTACTTACTTAACTACTTACTTACTTACTTACTTACTTACTAACTTACTACCCACGCGGCACGCGTCCTACAAGACAATCACTAAAAGACAAGTGAAGTGACCCACCCTTGTTGGCGACTTCCCATCCGACTTCGAAAAACCACTGGTTCTTCGCCGATGCTCCGGCTCCGCCGTCCAAATCGTAGTCGACATAATCGGGGTCGAGGGACTTGAGGTTTCTGGCAAAGGAACTCCTCCGGGTACGCAGCGCCATGGCGGACTAACCGAGGCGGACGCAGACTCTTGTATTAACCGCTGGACTTCGGTCAGCTGTCTGGAACGGGGTCAAGGTCGCGTCGGTCAGCGCAAAACTCAACAAATCACTTATAACACCGTTTAAATTTATTCAGGCGTCTAAAATATTAAACTAAATTATTCATTCGCTGTAAGTTTTGAATCTTATTGCAGAATGTTTTGCCTTTACCGACGAAAGACTCTGAATGTATCGAGGCGTTGAGGCTAGAGGCTTTGACCTATAAACCAAACTGGGTCATCTGAGCAGCGTGCGTATGGCATGCCCAGGGACGAGGAATTTGATCCGAAGTGGAGCTTTGGAGCATGACCGCTTTATGTACGCAGCTATGCCGGTCAGAGAAAATGTCATTTCGGTATAATTTGTAGGGCAAAGGATAGAACTCTGTATAATCTATGTGTTTATGTATGTATATGTATATATGATGTTTGAATCGGTGATTGGAACTCGATCCGTGTGAAAGTAGACGTTCTTTATTATTATAATGTAGGCTCTATACGAACTTATATATATATATATATATATATATATATATATATATAATATATGTATTAGTTCGTATACATTATATGTATATATAAAAGAACTTTTATATATATATATATATATATATATATATATATATATATATATATATATATATATATATATATATATATATATATATATATATATATATATATATACATAAGAACTTTTATTCCGAGTTGAAACGGTTACAAGTGTCGATCATTTGCGCCCATTATAAGTATTGATGATAGGCCTAGTGATTCTTGTTGTAATTGTTGTTGTTGATGATGAAGATGATGACGACGACTATGATGACGATGGGGACGACGACGACGATGATAATGATAACGACTATGATGATGATAATCACTGGCGGCGATCTTGTTTGACAAGTGGGGGAGGGACACTTTAGAACTCACCTGGTCAAAAACGAGTTTTGAACTGATCTGGTCATGAAAGAGGTCCAAAAAATTTTTCGGGGAGAAAAAACTGTTGGTCTTTTTTTGGTGTTTCTTTTCAACCGAGTACCGAATCCGAGTATTTGGATATACTATTTGCCGGATCCGGGTACGAACCGAGTACCATTTGTTCCATATGCGAAGCGTCACATTTTCATGTAAGGAAAAATTATCAAAGTAAATTTCTGTAGCCTACTTGTAATCAGTCTTGTTGTCCTCGAGACCACGGTCTTGGTCTCGAGTGCACTCGAGTTCGTTTTTAAAGTCTTGGTCTTGGTCTTGGTCTTGAGGTTCAAGGTCTTGGTCTTGGTCTTGGTCTTGAGGTTCAAGGTCTTGGTCTTGGTCTTGAGGTTCAAAGCAGGGCTTATTCTAACGTGCAGCTGGACACAAAGTGTGTAGTTGGGAAAGAAATTTGTGCAGTTTAAATTAAGATGTTGTGCAGTTACATTTTGTAGATCTAATTGTATTTATAAACTAACGAAAGTAGCTAATAATGGAATATTTAAACCAAGCTGTTGGTTCGCCGAGTCCGAAATAAGCCAAATAATGATTAGTCAAACGAGATTAAACGCAAGCAGTAATTGCAGTTGGCCGTTTGTAACATAAAAAGTTAAAAACGAAACAGTTACGAATAAGTCGGAGCATAAGGCTTTCTTGCTTTTGTGGCTGCAACTTGGCAAGGCATATACAAGAAAGAATGCAAATGCGTAGAGAGTCTCCCAACTTCCCTATAGCTATTCCACACCGAGGCGGGCATGAATTAACTTCAGAGATCAAAATGCTTTTGGTTCTGCAACAGTGGCGGTGTTATCTTGAGCAACAAAGTTTCGTCCCATTCTGCCTATTCACTTCCAGAAACTGTAAATATCCCCATAAAGCAACTTTGTTTTGCTGCTTTGGTGTGTCTTTCGTTCTATGCGATCGTTTTTGCAGCCACACAAACACGAAAGTAGAAGCAGAAGGAGCAGGAGAACGAGGAGGAGAAGAAAACTGAGAAAGAGAAATAGAAAATGAAGAAGCAGAATAAGGAAGAGAAGAGGAAGGAGTGGCAGAAAAAGAAGATGAAGAAGGAGAAGTAGCAAACCAAACAGCAGAAGAAGGAGGAACAGGAGGAGAAGGAGGAGGAGGAGAAGAAAGAGACGGAGAATTAAAAAGAGAAAAAAATGCTGAAGTAGGAAGATCAGTTTAATGAAACGAAGGAGGAGAATAAGAAACGAAAAAGGCTGAAGTAGGAGTATCAGATTAATGAAAAGAAGGTGGAGAAATGGTGGATGAGTTGCAGATGCTATTGAACGTCTGCGTAATGCTTTCAGTTGGGTTAGAACAGAGAAGCCGCTGTCTTGGAAGCCCGCCCGTCGTAATTATTCACAGTCTCAGTTTTTAATTTGCCTTTCCCCTTTGATCTTCCATTGAGCTCCATCTCAGCGTCCTCTATCGGTGCTGAACCGCCAGTGCACACCCTCAGGTAGCAATAATAAACGAGAACAAATCTTTTGTTCTCTGTTGGGTTTGAACTGTCAGTCGATCAGGCTATGTGCAACATTCATGCATCCTTTTAAATGTAGGCCTACCGACTGTGCACTGGCGGCGATCTTGTTTCACAGGTGGGGGGGGGGACACTTTGAACTGATCTGGTCAAAAAAGAGTTTTGAACTGATCTGGTCAAAAAGTTTTCTTACCTTTTATTGGTGTTTCTTCAAAATGTGGGGAGGCAAATGTATGGTGTGTGTCCCCACTCTCAAAGGTGCAGTGGCGGCGCCAGACAAATTTTGTAACCAGGGCAAACCCAGGGCAGTCATACAAGTAACCAGTGCAGAGGGCGATTTATTCCCCGAACAAATTCTGGGCAGGGCAAAAATTTTGGCATGGCAACGACCAGCGCAAAGGCTTTTTTACCAGGGCATTTGCTCTGGTGCAGCGCCGCCCCTGCAAAGGTGGGGTCTTGTCCCCCTCAACCTCCTCCCGGATCGCCGCCCATGCGACTGTGCTTCAACTTACTACAACGCAAGCTTTGATATTCACGGGATTGTGTTTCGTCATTGTATATCATCAGAAACAGATGCACACGCACTGTGACGCACATGATACACAACTAAATCACACATTTTGACATACATATATAACAAAGCGATTGCCTTCTTTTACTAGGGTGCAGATTCGTGATCTGATCATAGCGCTGCAGGGCTGAATTTGTCTCGGAGTCACTATTTTTGTGCGCTGAGGCTCAATCTGTTTTTGATCAGACATAAGTCACATAAGCGCATGAGTGCTTTCATTATGAAACTGCAGCCGAAAGTGTTTGAATGGGAAATCTTACCCGATTCTTCCCACATTTCCCTTTCTGTCTCTGCAACAACTCTATGCTTCGCTTCCGAACACTATAGCGATTGTTTAGAGGCCATCAGTCTGCCACAGTTACATTCAACTGTCATTCGTCCATATCTCTTGCTACTGGAGAACTGATGAACTCTGTTTTACTTATTCCTTAGGCCCTAGGGTTTAGGCCAGGATGCTGTTTTATGAATCGTCTTTGAACAGCCTTAATTAATTATGTCCACCCGGAAGCCATAACATTGAAATTATAATATGCACTACAAATTGCCAAAAATGAGTTGAATTCACTGTTTGAAATATCAAATCTTATTAGCTTCAGGGAGCAAACCCCTCGACAAAGGGCTTTGCCCCTGGACCCCACTGGGGCACAGCCCTCTCACCCCCTAATTCGCCCCTCTTGTGCAGTTGAGAAAATTCCTTAGAATAAGCCCTGGTTCAAAGTCTTGGTCTCGGTCTCGCAAGACCAAGACCAAGACCGGCTGTCAATATGAACAGTCATTTAACAGAACTCAAGAATTCTGTATCAAGCCTGCTTGCATCATACGACCAATATCTATGGATGGATACAAGTCTTGTTGGTCAGGAAAACCCATTGGCAGCAGTAACAGTTATTCTGTATCAGACGGTATGATAAACCATGGGAAGATTTCAAAAAAGTGAGTCAGACTCACTATCTGTACATTTACATCTAGTGCTTGAAAAGCTTCTTTGTGTGTGTCAGCGACTTCAGCACCTGTAGAACGTATTTTTCACCTGGCGGAATTTTTCTGACCAGGCACGTCTTGGTCAGAAAATTCTGAGCGAATTGGTTTTTATAAAATAAAAAAGGTATTTGGAATAATAGTTTGCATGAAGGACTATTGAATACAAATTCCGATTTCTCTGCAGTTTGCATTTAAAGTTAATTTGCTTGAATAAAATAAAAGTTTCATGTTTTCATTAAAATAGCGAATATTCCGACTTGACAATTTTAGAAGTCTTGACCGATTTTTTGGGTCTTGGTCTTGGTCTTGGTCTTGAGGTTCAAGGTCTTGGTCTTGGTCTCGAGGTTCAAAGTCTTGGTCTTGGTCTTGAGGTTCATGGTCTTGGTCTTGGTCTTAAGGTTCAAGGTCTTGGTCTTGGTCTTGAGGTTTAAGGTCTTGACAACAAGACTGCTTGTAATAGCTGACTAATACATTTTGAATTTTAGAAATAAATAATCAGTGAAATGAACTTGACTTCCGTTGTGGACTTGTACTTTTCTTCTTAAAAATGAAAATATGCTAGATGAAGCTCAAGGCTGATATTATGGGTTTACAAATTCCGGCATTTGAGGCAGACAAGCAACTATTTGTGTGTACATTATTTGCCGAGGCGAATACTTCCAAATAGTGCCGGAAAACGGGATATTCGGCCGAGGCAAATGTCCGAGGCGATTTCCGGCTGACCCCCAGTATGAAGTGTTAGCAACTACATTTTCTTAGCCTCGGCACATGAGGACGATTGCCCAACCCTCTCCCTCGCCGTCTGATCGTCCCTCCGACAGTGTACAATACATACGGCCAGAATAGTTTTGTATATTTTTAACAAATTCCTCCATGTCAAATATTTTCAGCATATTATATTATTCGAAATATATATTCAGCTGAATGTTGATAAATTATTACCCACTACAGAAACATGTTAACAAAGTTCAGACGACAGATTCCTGCAATCTCAATTTTACATGCTCTATAAAAGTATTTGAAATACAGAAAATCACCAAACTGTTCAATGAGTTCCATAAGATCAGAGATAGGGTTAAGAACTCTTTATTATTTCAGCGTGTACAATTTAAATTCCATTCGAAATTCCCAAACATTCGCAGATACACACGTTTTCAGTTGGATCTCGGTAGCAGACGTACTTTGTAATCGAACGGTCCATAGGTGGCGCAAATAAATTCCTTGTAGACAACTGTCGACTGGCCCTCTGGTGGCCGAATCTCGAAATGCTGCACCAGTCCAGTAAGGAAGAGAAACAGTTCCTGCTGAGCTAGAAGCTCACCGAGACAGGAACGTTTCCCTAAAACACGGAGTTAGAACTATTCTGTTACAGGTAACATAAATGCACAAGGATAGCACCTGGATGGTCAGATTTGAAAGTTTGTATAGTGGGATGAAGAGGAGCTGAGTGGAGAGGCCTGCGATTCACCTCAATGACCTAGGGCAAGAAGGAAGCCAGGACTCCGCCGAAAACCAAGATGAGCCTAAAATAATCTTACCTTAAATCAGCACACTAACCCCTACTATTTTACCAACATTAACTTACCATGCCTTACATTTCCTCACCAAAGCATATCCAAACTCACGTTAACATTCCTAACCAAGCCCCTTACCTTACCTAACCTTGCCTAATCTGCTGAATCTCACCAAACCTAACCTTACCTAAGATAACCGTACCGAGCATTATCTGTTCTAATCTTACCCAAACTTAACTCACCAAACCAAACCTAACCTTATTTTCTCTTATCTCAGCAATAATAACCATAGGCGTAGACTCTGGGGGGTCAGCCGGGGCACGTGCCCCCCCAATAATTGAGGAGCCGGGGCAATGCCCCCCAAAAATCGAGAGAATTTCTTCAAATATTAAAATATTATGTTTCAATACAGACACATTTCTTCAGAAACAGAAAATCAGAGACACAGAACTGAAATACTATCAGAAATTCATAATGGAAACAAAGATTTATTTTTATCTTCAGTATCTTCAGTATGAAACATATTTACATGTAAACAAAACACCCATTTCATACACACTCCCGGTAACACCGGAAGCCTCTGCTGACTGTCCAGACGAGAGGTGAAAAAAGCTTTTTCGGATTTTGTTATAAACAACAACAAAAAGAAAACCACAAAATTTGTTTTTGTTTAAAAAAATAAATTTATTATTTTTGTAGAAGTTATTTTAAGAGCATTGATTAAATGATTTTTAATTTTCAGAAATCGCAACTGAATTAAATTGAGTTGAAGCTCTTGTTCATGCCATTTTTCATGATTTTTATGATCCGAAATCAGAAAAACTTAAAAACAACCAAAACAAAAAATCGGAAAAACAACAAACAACTTTTCATCTTGAAAAAACTTTTTCTTGCACCTCTGGTGCAGACCCATGCCCCACCAATATTTTGCCCCACCAATATTTTGCCCCACCAATATTTTGGACAAGTTTACGCCAATGATAATAACCTACCTTACCAAACCACATTGTACCTTCCTAACCGTATCTTTCCAAACCATAACCAACCAAAACTTGTATGACCTGACTTTAAACTGTCTTTACTAACCTTGTTTCTACGGTTGACAAGAAAAAAACTACAAACCCAGTGAGAATGCTATGACTGCTTCCTTGTTAATGACTTTTCCATCTGCATCGAGGAATCGTTCCGGATTAAAGGTGTGCGGATCTTCCCAGACGGTTGGATCCATGTGAGCACTGTACAGATTCGCTAAAACCTGTTTCAAACAAAATCCAAACGAGTTTCGAGGTATAGATAATTGATGAATCACCGAAAACTGAAACTACATTACGCTTAAGGTAAGCTTGAGGCAGGGTTATGGATGGGAAAATACGGTCAGGTAAGGTATGGTATGGTAAGGTAGGTTAGGCCTATGTGGCTAAGATGACAATAAAAAGTACC
Source organism: Allolobophora icterica (assembly GCA_963556255.1). Lineage (NCBI taxonomy): Eukaryota > Metazoa > Annelida > Clitellata > Crassiclitellata > Lumbricidae > Allolobophora > Allolobophora icterica. The sequence goes on along the minus strand of OY744614.1, from coordinate 46,119,541 downwards.
ATCTCCAGACTCTATAACATACGAACTCGAAGATCTGCTTGACATCGATCTTTGGACAACCCCTCTGATACGACGCAGCGCTCGTGAATAAGCTGGTGCTTTGCGTTAAGCCTTAGAGTATCGCTTTAAGAAATTTGGAGCTTACAATTACGATTACGATACGACGTATCTGAGCGTTTGCTGTGTCGGAATTCCGTCTTTACACATTGTATTCAGGTCGTAATCGTAATCTTCAGATTTTTACAGATCGCGGCTGCACCATGTGAAATGGACAATGACTGCATTGTTGAAAATGCACACAACTTTGGAGGCCATCGTTTCCAAGTCTACTACATCTGCAGAGTGATTTTGTGAGGAAATTTAAAAACTTTTAAAAACACCATGACGTGTGAAAACAAAAACATACAAAGGTTCCTTTTGGTATGAAGTATCCATTAAGTTGAGTGTCGTCGAGCGTTTCGTGAGGCACGAAAGGAGCGATCGTTTTTACACGCATTAGTTCCAGTATCACTGCTTCAGTGAAAGGCATCGTCTTCCTATCGTCCAAAGAATGAAGTCTATTCCTCGAAACAACGGCATCGATCTCTGTGTAAAGCTTTTGCTGGATGTCTGGGTGATTGGCGAGTAAGATTAGCGCCCACTGTAGGGCCGTAGCACTTGTTTCGGTTCCTGCTATAAAGAAGTCACGCAACGAGAACAGCAATTGATCTCTGTCGAACTCAGGTCCTTCCATCTGAATAAAATGAGTTATGAAGCTTTCCGGTAACTCGCCTTGCTCGCCAAGATCGATTTTGCTGCTCATATGCTCAAGAATTTCACCATGGATTTTAATTAGGTCATTCAAAAATTTTCTGTACTTCGGAAGAAACCTCATCATTGGAAGAAAGTCCACAATCACACGATCTTGGGAGGATAAAAAAAATTCGTGTAATTTTTCAATCAGATGAGCCAGAACGGGACTCGATAGATCGTATCGTTCGCCCAAACTAATGCTTATGATGACATTTGCAACGCTCTTGCTAACCAACTGATCAGCACAAATAGCCTCTCCATTCAGTTTCCGTATGCTTTCCAGAAGGTCTTCCACCTCGACGTGGATTCTGTTTTCCATGATTCCCTTGCCAAATCCAAACTTCCTGAGAATGTTGAGGGACAGCTGGTGGTATCTTCGAAACGCTGAATCGTACGGGTGAAGTAAAAATCCTACAACAGTTGCAAATCTCTGTGACATCACAAATACACTGAAACGTAACTCTAGAGTCTATAGTTCTTATCAAAGGATTATTTCTGGTACAATGCCGTCAGCGGCAAATATATTAAATTGGTTCACCGAAAAATCACATGAGTTGCCTCGTGGCATTTGATAATGGCTGCCAAAGGTGGAGTCGCTATACCTGATTTGTGCAGAAGTAGTTTCTCACAAAATATTCTTATGTAGTGAAGATCAATTTAATAATGGAGGTCAACATTTCTCAAATTTACTTGTGCAGTTTAATCATATATGTAGAAAGGCATGTTCTTGTGTAATTGAACCGAACAATACATGCTGGAAAATTCTGCAGCTCATTTGCCACAAACCTTTTGACTAAAATGTTATTGAAGATACTTGAAGTGACTGAATAGGCTTTATCGTGTTGGTTAACCTCACTTTCACTTACAACTAACCATCCAACCATTATCGAATCTCAGTAGGCAAAGAGGGCGACTCTAATTAAGCGGGGGCTTATAGGCTACCTCTTTTGGTCCACCCTTGTTCCTTCACCAATGAGTGTAAATGGACTTTGTGATGTGGATAATTGTTTTATGCATTGTTTTTTAAACAATAAAGTTTTCAGTTGTAGCACGGTTTACTTACTGAGGAACTTTTCGTTCGAAGTGAACGTTTACCTCACTTAGTTCAACATTCGAGAGCGCTTTTGTCAGGCACTGAAAAGGCGCTATATTAAGTGGCAAGGTATATAAATGCATGCATACAAATATGGTACACCGGCGCCTTCTGATAACTTTAACTTTGGTTCACAAAACCAAACTCAATCAAAATCGTTAACTAAATAGAAATTTCATACTACCTTTGCGCCGTGGATTCAATAACATATTTGTAAAGGAATAAGGTCGACTGGCGAAAACCAAGGACTGTTTGACAAAGGCTTCATAAATCATCTCCCTCCCGTTGATAACCACTCCCAGCCTGAAAGTTTATAAATCGAATCCAATATCAAATTAAGACGCTTCCTCTTTTGTGATAGGACCTTTATCGCGGATCTCGCTGCCTTATTTTTTTAGCAGAAGTTTAGAGCATATTTGTAAGGGTAGTAATAAGATTGAAATCAAAAGTGTAGCAAGAACTTTAACAGAAATTTCAATTAGGAGAATTGTATATTTCATTGTATTCACTTGTAATCACCGCCATACCGCCACTCATCCACCGTCATCTGTCTCAGACTTCTCTACTTATGACTGTAGGCCTACAGGCTTTCCATTCCAAATTGAACTCTCACCCCTTCAAAGATTCCAAACTCAATCCTTCCGATCCTCAGCCTTCGAAGCTTTCTCGTCCTCAGCGAAACCCGCATTAGCAGTCGCTCTCCCTCTCCTCTCTGAACACTATGGCGACCGGACTACGACCTTTGGAGCTGACAATCACGATTACGAAACTGAACATTGACGCTACCAAGCACCTGAAGAACCCAATGTTGTAACTGGACCACAGTCATAACATGACCTTCTTAGTTACCCTTTCAGATCCAATAATGTAGACTTGACTGTTCATATTTGCTAAGCATGTACTAATCATTAAGGTGGATTAAATCTAATTTAATTATATCTCAGTTCAATTAAAAACCAGGTAGTGAGTAACATGTATTATTAAATCATAAATAAACAACAGTAGGGCCTAAGAAACCCACCCATTCGTAAAGTAAGAAATCCACTTCGGAAGGTAGAAGGTCACGACCGGTCCAAGTTCTTGCGCCTTCTCCATAAAGAAAATGTGCAATCGACCAGACCTCGGCATGAAAGGCGTCGAACCAAGAAATGGCACAGATGGTAGACCTGGAGGCAAATTTCCAGCTTGTTTCTTCCTCCTTAGGAACATCATGAAGGTATAGATCAACAGAAATATTCCCAAAAACACGGCTGCAGTGGTGCAGAGTTCCAGAGCCAAAATCATCTCGCCAGAAAATATCGATTCATAAAGTCCCTCCATCTCACAGCCTCAACCAACACTGAAACTGGATGTGATCTGAAATATCAGTAAAGAATGCATCAAGCGTTTCCAGATATATTTTAACTGAAGCATCTTCTTTTGGCAGATATATAAGCAACTATATGGAGAAATAAAGATTTGGACAGACCGTTTAAATTCACAAATTATGAAACGTTCTATATTAAACGCGTACATACTTAATTAGTTCAGTAAAAGTCAAGCCACTTAGGGATACCCCCAAAGGAAACCTCACCGGATTTGGACGACTCTCAGGACCCAGCTTGAACTGGGTTGGGTGCATCTGCCCACTTTGCCCTACGTTCGGACGCTAAGAACACGTACATACTTGCAGTGATGGGCAATAGTTAAGTAAAAAGGTGCTAACTTTTAGTTTAACTAAAGTTTGTAGTTAAGGATAAAGTTTAACTTAAAAAAAGTTTTGGTAAAACCGCAGTTTAACTAACAAATTTTAGTTAACTAAAAGGTGTAACTGAAAAAAGCAGCAATATGCAACTATTTTTCCACTTGTAATGAACATTGAACACTGTCAACAAAAAACATTTTAACACTGCATTGTTTTAGCATTAACAGCCTGTGTTTTCAAATTCATACACATAACATAGTATGTCATAGTTTGAAGGTGAAATTGTCATTGACGCTCTCCATTATTACGGTTCACTTTACCTCTGTTATTGTGAACATGTTTGTCGGAAAAAGTTGGAATAAGTTTAAAACTACTTTTTTAGTTTAGTTAAATAATTTCCAAAATCAGTTGCCCTTTAGTGAAACTATTTTTTTAGTTGGAAAGTAGTTTTAGTTTAACTAAAAAAATAGTTTAGTGCCCATCACTGCATACCTGTAGTTCAGTAGAATCAAAGACAGTCATCAACATTCAACATGGATCTGTACATTACCAGTATTAACTTGGGTTCTCTACCAGAATTAATGGACCGAAGTCCCGCTTATTTGGGTCAGCTATCAGACAAGAAACTGCTTTGAAATGAAGAGTGATTAGCATAATTAAGAAACTTTCTTTAGGGCCTACGTCTAGTTTTCACTTTATGTTCCCTAATTAATGCTTGGTTTCAAGGGTCGACCCTAATTAATTAAAATATCTTTTATAGCAGAAGCTTCTGCAACTCAGGACACACACGAAAATAGATTGACGAACAAAAAGAGAAGAATGGAAAGATTAGGTTGCAACTGGGATCATAATTTAGTTAGACACGAGCTAATTTAATTTAGTCTAGAGAAAGCATGTTACATTGAACCATACTTCCATACTTCCAGGATTCCTGAACTGCACTCCATCCCAGGTTTGGATGACATGATTGATGCTGCAGATGCTGGCTTATTTAAAAAAAATATGTGGCCAGCCTTACCATGTCCTTCGTGGTATTTTTTATCTCCCACGACAAAACAAATACGACTTGCGGACAATTTTACCCTTCCCGCTAAAGCCAAATGTAATAATATTCTATTCATCGTGTTTGTTCAAAGATGCGCATTAATTTACAAATCTCACTATTCTCTTCTCTCAAAGTCATTCTACTAATGTAATCGTGCTTCTGTGATCTGTTGCGTTATTGTCAACTGGATTTGTGGAATTAAACGAATATTGATAGAGAAAATATAGATCGTACTTACGCGATAGATATACGCCGTGTGTAAAAGTTGTCTGCTTCAGTAAATATGCGTGACGTTTTTATAGGTTTGAATTGCCGACGTCTGATTGGCGCGAATAAGGTCAGGTATCGAGATTACTACAGTACGTTATAGGAGGCGCTGGTTGTTATCTTTGACACTGCTATTGACGATAAATAAGGCCAAGTCAGGGTCGAATTATAAATAGGTTGAATATTTATTTCAGCGCGTTTTGGAGTAGACTTACTATAGCGTCGGATGAGCGTATAATGCAAGCAAGTAAGATGGCAGCCGAATGCCAAAATTATCATTATAACTAAACTGTCATTTGTAGCGCGCCTAAACAAACTTAGGAATCTTTCACAAAAGCGCATCGCTGAAAATCAATTGTAGCACATCGTAAACAAATAAGTTTAAAGGTTAGTTATAAAGATCGATAATGTTAATTGTAATTGTAACCGAACATTTATATAGTGCCACTCAAATCAGCGGCGCTCTTGACCCGCATCACTGCCAGCTCCCGCAAAAAGAAAGGTTTTCAAGCGTCTACGGAACTGAAGAGAGAGAGAGAGAGAGAGAGAGAGAGAGAGAGAGAGAGAGAGAGAGAGAGAGAGAGAGAGAGAGAGAGAGAGAGAGAGAGAGAGAGAGAGAGAGAGAGAGAGAGAGAGAGAGAGAGAGAGAGAGAGAGAGAGAGAGAGAGAGAGAGAGAGAGAATGAAGCCGTGGGTATCAAGTGTTAGCTACTACATTTTCTTAGCCTCGGCATATGAGGACGGTTGCCCAGTCCTCTCCCTCGCCGTCTGATCGTCCCTCCGACAGTGTACAATACATATGGCCATAATAGTTTTGTATGTCTTTAACAAATTCCACGGTGTCAAATATTTTATTTGAAATACATATTCAGATAAATGTTGATAAATTATTAGCCACTATAGAAACATGTTAACAAAAGGTCAGACAACAGATTCTGGCAATCTCAATTTTACATGTTTTTAAAAGTATTTCAAATACAGAAAATCACCAAACTGTTCAATAAGTTACATATGATTAGAGAAAGGCTAAGAACTCTTTAGTACTTCATGGTGTACATTTTAGTTAAATTCAAGTCGAATTTACAAAACATTCTCAGATCCACACTATTTCAGTTGTATCTCGGTAGCAGACGTACTTTGTAATCGAACGGTGAATAGGTGACGCCAATAAATTCCTTGTAGACAACTGTCGACTGGCCCTCTGGTGGCCGGATCTCGAAATTCTGCACAAGTCCAGTAAGAAAAAGAAACAGTTCCTGCTGACCTAGAAGCTCACCAAGACAGGAACGTTTCCCTAAAACACGGAGTTAGAACTATTCTGTTACAGGTAACAGAAATGCACAACGGATAACCAAATTTGAGCGTTTGTACTGTGGGTTGCACAGGAGCTGAGTGGAGAGGCCTGCGATTGATCTCAATGACCCTGGACAATAAGGAAAGCAAGACTCTGTTGCATCTCCAACTGTAGGTATAGCTATGCAAACACGCTAATCCTACCTAATCTGTCTGTAAGGTAGCAAAGCAGCAAAGGTCACTTTGATTGCATAGTGCCATGCCAGTGCTTAAGCCGAAATATCCTCCAACCCTAAGAACAAGCCACAGAAGATTAATTTCTTAGGTGTGGAATATACAAAATTACCTCACCTGATCAGTTATTTGATTTTATTACATTCACATTGCCTTATTTGACAATTTGCCAACACTTACCTTATCTTATCTAACGAAGATCTGCCGAAAATAATCTTACTTTAAATTACCACACTAACCCCTACTATTCTACCAACATTACGGTACCTTACCTTGCCTTACATTTCCTCAACAAAACATATCCAAACTCGCATTAACCTTAATTCCTAATCAAGGCTTACCTTACCTAACCTTGCCTAAGCTATCTACCTTACCAAATCTAACATTACTTAAAAGAAACTCACCGAACGTTATCTGTCCTGATCTTGCCTATACTTAGCTAACTTACCTCACCAAACCATCCTTAGTTTACCTTATCTCAGCAACATAACCTACCTTACCAAACCATACCATACCTTACTTTACAAACCATAACCTACCAAAACTTACTTGCCCTAACTTTACACTGTCTTTCCTAACCTTGTTTCTATGGTTGACAACAAAAACTACAAACCCAGTGAGAATGCTATGACCGCTTCCTTGTTAATGACTTTTCCATCTGCATCGAGGAATCGTTCCGGATTAAAGATGTGCGGATCTTGCCAGACGGTTGGATCCATGTGAGCACTATACAGATTCGCCAAAACCTGTTTCAAACAAAGTCCAACCGAGTTTCCAGGTTTAGACACTTTAGCCCTTTAGCGACGACAGGGGTTAATTTACCAAACGCTACGCTTAAGGCTAGTTTGAGGTAGGGTTATGGTTACGAAAGACATGGTCAGGTATGGTATGGTATGGTTTGGTAATGTAGGTTGTCTGGCTAAGATGAAAAGAAAAAGTACAAAAAGTACTATCCCTAGACTCCATGACATCGATCTCTAGAGTCTCGACTCTAGACAACCACTCTGATACGATTCAGCGCTCGTGAATGAGCTAGTGCGTTGTGCTTAGCTATAGAGTAGCGCTACTAGAATTGGTGTTTACGATTACGATTACGATTCGAGGTGGCTGAGCGTTTGCTGTGTCGGAATTTCGTCCTTAAAAGTTGGAATAAGGTCTCGGTTACGTCATGGGAAATGTACGTATAATGATCACATTCCTGAAATGCTCATAACCTCTGTGGCCATCGTCTCTAAGTCTACTACATCTGCAGAGTGCTTTTGTGAGGAAATGTAAAAACACCATGACGTCTGAAAACAAAAACCTACCATGGTTCCCTTTGGTATGAAATATCCATTAAGGTGAGTGTCGTCGAGCGTTTCGTGAGGCACGATTGGACCGATCGTTTTAATGCGCATAATTTCCAGTATCACTGCTTCAGTGAACGGCAGCGTCTTCCTCTCATCCAAAGAATGAAGTCTATTCCTCGAAACAACGGCATCGATCTCTGTGTAAAGCCTTTGCTGGATGTCCGGGTGATTGGCGAGAAAGATTAGCGCCCACTGAAGGATCGTAGCGGTTGTTTCGGTTCCTGCTATAAAGAAGTCCCGCAACGTGAACAGCAATTGATCTCTGTCGAACTCAGGTCCTTCCATCTGAATAAAATGAGTTATGAAGCTTTCCGGTAACTCGCCTTGCTCGCCAAGATCGATTTTGCTGCGCAGAGGCTTAAGCATTTCACCATGAATTTTAAAAAGGTCATTCATCATTCTTCTGTACTTCGGAAGAAACCTCATAATTGGAAAAAAGTCCACAATCATACGATATTTGGAGGATAAAATAAATTCTTGTAACTTTTCAATCAGATGAGCCAGAGCGGGACTCGATAGATCGTATCGCTCGCCAAAACTAATGCCGATGATGACATTCGATACGCTCTTCCTAACCAACTGATCAGCACAAATAGCCTCTCCATTCAGTTTGCGTATGTTCTCCACAAGGTCTTCCACCTCGAAGTTGATTCTGTTTTCCATGATTCCCTTGCCATATCCAAACTTCCTGAGAATGTTGAGGGACAGCTGGTGGTATCTTCGAAACGCTGAATTGTACGGATGAACTAAAAATCCTACAACAGTTTCAAATCTCTGCGTCATCACGTATACACTGGAATGCCATTCTATAGGCTAGTGTTGTTATCAAAGGGCTATAATTATTCTTTTGCAAAGTAATCAGCGACAGGAAATATCAAAACTGGTTCACGTAAAAAAATCATTCTCAGTAATCAGAATGCCACATGGCATTTGATAATGGCTTCCGAGGGTGGACTAATTCAGAGCTTCTCATTTGAAAATAGTAGGCGGACTGAAAATCGATCGCGCTGAATTGACTAGGCGAGCGATGCGCGGTCGACCTCGGGAGCTTTTGTGTACAGCGTATTTTGTCTATCATATGGAACTTTGGAGTATAGCAGTAGACCTGTAGGGTCGTCGTTATGATATGTCATAGCTATCATTAGGTTCTTATATTTGTCTATCAGTGTTGAGCTATTATCATCAACATTATCATCAGTTTGATAGTGGAATTCTTTTCCCGATTGTTCTATCGTCTTGGAGTCATATCGAGTGACGCCCGTACCTTTGCTAGGCGAGCGACCAAGGAGAGCGATCCATCGATCACCTTAAAATGAGAAGCTCTGGATTCGCTACATGACTTGCGCAGAAGTAGTTAGTGACGAAAACATTTTTATGTCATGAAGATCAAGTTATGCAGGTCAACATTTGTCAAAATGACTTGTACAGTTTAATCCTGTAAGATGTAGAAGGGCATGTTTAATTGAACCGAACGCACAGAATATAATGCTGCAGTTCATTTGCCACACATTTTTGACGAAAATTTTGTTGAAGATACTTGTATGTTTCAAACTAATGCTAATACTATTATTATTATTATTATTATTATTATTATTATTATTATTATTATTATTATTATTATTATTATTATTATTATTATTATTATTATTATTATTATTATTATTATTATTATTATTATTATTATTATTATTATTGTCCTGAAGCACTTCATTCCCCAAGGACACAGAAATTATAAGAGTTTTGATTCTGGCTACCCCTCTTCCATGTCGGGCGAAGCTTTGACAAAGGAGCCGCTGAACACCACGCAGTGTTTAATCTAGACGTCTTTGGGGTGGGGGAAATGTCCCCCCAGGATTGATGTTCCCCCAGAGGCCAGAAATATTACAATGTAGAGAACTTTAGGGGAGGAAAATTCCCCCCCCCCCCACGATATATGTGGATACATGGTTTCCCCCAGAGAAAAAAAGGTCATCAACTTTTTTGGAAGATGAAATTAGGAGAAAAGTCTCAAACTTTTCAAGATGGATGAAAGAAGAGGGGGACTAGATTAAACACTGCACCACGGCGTTAAAGCGTTGAACTGTTACAGACAGTCGCTGAAACAAAAAGCTAGTCTCTCGAGGTTCGCCAGTCGCCTGAGTGAAGTGATGCCCTAAGCTTGAAATAAACGCAAGGCCATTGTTGTTGATGTTGCCTAGCGTTTCAATTGCCAACAGGATGAAGCTATGCCACTTGAGGAGGGCGTTATATTTCTAGTTATTACTGTCCTCTACCGCCTCGGCCGCCGCTCCGGCTCGAGAGGCTGTTGCAGGGAGATATCCACCACGGAGGCGTCCTACACCAGAACCCCTCTACCAAGTGTGTAACTTAAAGTATAAGTTTGTCAGCAACCTGTTACCGAAAGTATTCTCAAGTTTTTTTTACTTGGCTACGGTAGTAGATCTGCATAGTCATTATATGAGGGCCTCTGTTGGTTAATGTGTCTCATACACACCTGCTAACTACCGTCGATTTTCAATTTGTTGTACTGGTCCTAAAATCTGGAATGCTGTACCAATGAATATTCAAAATGCGCCCACTCACATCCGATTTAAGACTGTGGAGTAGGTGCTTGAAGAACTGTTGAGATTGGATACATTTTGGATAGCCTGTGGTGTTCTAATAGGCAGCTTTCACATTAATTGTTTTTAAGATTTCAACGTTTTTAGTTACTGAATAAGATTACACACTAATTGTTTCGATGCTTTCAATGTTCTCAGTTACGGAATAGGCTCTATCGTGTTGGTTAACCTAACTTTTACTTACAACTCACTAAGGCCTGTCGTATCTCAGGAAGCTAAGAGGACGACCATAATTAAGCTTATACCCCTTTTAGTCTACCCTTCTTCTTTAACCACTGAGTGTAAATGGACAATGTGATGTGGATAATTGTTTCATGCATTGTGGTTTTGGGCACACTAAAGTTGTCAGTTGTAGCGCTGTTTAAATACTGGGGAATTTTCGTTCCAAGTGAACCTTTAACTTACTTAGTCCAACCTTCGAGAGCGCTTTTGTCAGGCACTGAAAATGCGCCATATTATTCAAGGTATATAAATGCATAGGCTACATGTATACAAAATATGCGTAAAAACTTTAGACAAATTGAGCCCAGCTATACCAGCCAAAAAATAATGTTGTCTGTTGGTGGTACAATACGGAGCAATGTATACAAAATATGCTCATAACTTTACCTTTGGTTCTCAAAACCAAACTCGATGAAAATCGTTAACTAAATTTATTGGAAATTTCATACTACCTTTGCGTCGTGGATTCATTAACACATTTGAAAGGAAATATGGTCGACTGGCGAAAGTCACGGACTGTCTGACAAAGGCTTCATAAATCATCTCCCTCCCGTTGACAACCACTGCCAGCCTGAAAGTTACAAAATCGAATCCAATATCAAATTAAGACGCTCCCATTTTCGTGAAAGGACCCGCAGCGCGGAACTCGCCGACTTATTATATAGCAGCAGTTAAGAACATATTTGTAAGGGTAGTAATAAGATTGAACTCGCCAATGCAGCATGAACTTTAACAGAAATTTCAATTAGGAGAATTGTATACTTAATTGTATAATTTGTATTCGCTTGTAGGCACCAACATACCGCCCCTCATCCACCTTCATCTTCCTCAGACTTCTCTACTTATGACTGCACAGGCTTTCCATTCCAAACTGAAGTCTCACGTCTTCAAAAATTCCAACGCTAATCCTTCCGATCCTCCACATTCGAAGCTTTCTCGTCCTCAGCGAAACCCACATTAGTAGCCGCTCGGCACCCCTCTCTGAACTCTATGGCGACCGGGCTACGACCTTTGGAGCTGACAATCACGATTACGAAACTGGATATTGACGCTACCTATAGCACCTGAACAACCCAATGTTGTAATTGGATCACAGTCATGACATGACCTTCTTAGTACCCTTTCAGATCCAATAATTTAGACTTTACTGTTCATATTTCCTAAGCAAATAGTAATCATTAAGTTGGATTTAATCTAATTTAATTAAATCTCAATTCAATTCACAACCAGGTAGAGAGTAACATGTATTAATATTACATTAATAAACAATAGTAAGAAATCTACCCGTTCGGAAAGTATGAACTCCACACGTTCGGAAAGTGAGAAATCCACCCGTTCGGAAAGTGAGAAATCCACTCGTTCGGAAAGTAGATTGTCATGACTGGTCCAAGTTTTTGTGCCTTCTCCATAAAGAAAATGTGCGATCGACCGGGCCGCGGCATGAAAGGCAACGAACCAAGGAATGGGACAGATGGTAAGCCCGGAGGCAAATTTCCAGCTTGTTTCTTCCTCCTTAGGAACATCATGAAGGTATAGATCAACAGAACTGTTCCCAAAAACACGGCTGCAGTGGTGCAGAGTTCCCGAGCCAAACTCGTCTCCCCAGGAAATAACGATTCATAAAGTCCCTCCATCTCACGGTCTCAACCAACACTTAAACTGGATGTTATCTGAAATATCAGTAAAGTATACATCAAGCGTCTCCAGATATGTTTTAACTGTAATAAGCATCTTCTTTTGGCAGCTATAAGCAACCATGGAGAAATCAAGATTGGGACAGACCGTTTAAATTAACAAATGAAGTGTTCTATATTAAACGCCTACATACTTAAGTAGTTCAGTAAATGTCAAGCCACTTAGCGATAACCCCCTCCCCCGAAATCTCATCGGATCTGCACGAATCCATTCTCATTTTGAACCGGGTTTAGGGCAGCTGCCCACTTTTCCCTCCGTGGCGACCATACCCCTAAGCCGCCGCCGTTAGCCGCCCAGCCGAAAAATTTCTGCAAGCCGAAAAACCGCCGGAAATTTTGCGGCTTAGCCGAAAAACCGCCGAGTGTTATTTCACGGCTAGCCGCCGGAAAAAAGTTCGGATAGAACATGCACACAGTTGTGATCATGAAGTTTCCACGCTGGCTTGCTATAGTTTGTACTTAGTGCGCAATGAGCGGTGAGTGTTGACGTCAGTTACATGGCCGTCTAATCTTCTATTGTAAGGGCCCTGTCCCTGTCGAGGCTGCCATATGTTGCATATATTCCGAGTTCTACTTCTGGTTTTACATTCAATGTTAAATATTTCTAATTATCTCTCAGACTCTCATGCAGGTTATTGCAGAGTGCACACTCTTACTACTCTGCTTCAAAAGCAGCTGCAGTCTATAACCAGAATTTTCACTTTTTTTCTGTGTCTGTTTCTTTTTTCTCCCGCTACGCGGCTAGGCCTACACCGATTAATGCATGTCTAGAAGCCCTGTTATTTTGTAGTTCTAACTTACAATCAGTATTCCAAACTTGTAGATCGTAATTGAATGTGAACTCAATGCAATGTATGTGAACTGAAAACATTAAATGTCGGTTTGTGTCTTAACATAATTATTTGAATTTATTTCTAAAATTAGTTTCAGATTGAGTGGATATTGCCCACCTTTCGATTTAAAATTAGGCCCTACTGTATATTCTATTACTGTGTTAATGATTGATGCACTCGTAGCCGAAAAAGGTAGGCCTAGTTTACTCTCTTTTACGGCTAGCCGAGAAAGGTACACGCTCTTTTACGGCTAGCCGAAAAAGGTACACGCTCTTTTACGGCTAGCCGAAAAAGGTAGTTTACGCTCTTTTACGGCTAGCCGAAAAACCAGCCGTAAATTTGCTCAAGCCAGCCGTAAACGAGAAAAATTACGGCTTAGGGGAATAGTGGCGACGCTAATGACACGTACATACTTGTTGTTGATTTAAACTAAAGACAGTCATCAACATGGATCTGCAAACCACCAGTACTCACTTGGGTTCTCTACTTGTCAGACTTATCCATTCTGGGTGTCAGTCATACCCTGACACCAGCAAATATTTCACCGAACATCCACTCACACCTGCAAATATTTCACCCAATCATCCCCTCAAACCAGCAATTATTTCACCTGGTATCCCCTCAAACCAGCAAAAGTCGTATCATATCAAAACGGATACTTTACTTTAGCTATGAGTCGATGGCTCCACAACCAAAACCTAGAGTTCGTTCTGTAGGTTGCGAGATTGTGGATTCTACTGTCAAAGGGATAATTTCAAAAACTCTGTCCTAACGAAATCCAACAAAGCAAAAAATTGATAATCTCCGAAAAGGTCAAAAAAAATATCGCGCCTCTTTGGGCACTTAATCTTTTGGTAACTCGGCGCCTATGGTAAACTCAGTGTCTATGCAAAGGACATAAACCGCAGCGATGTTTGGCTGATTGAGTATAATGTGGAAGACGAGCAGCATATCAACAGTGATGGGCAATAGTTAACTAAAAAGTTGCTAACTTTAGTTTAACTAAATTTTTTTAGTGAAGGATGAAGTTTAACTAAAAAAATAGTTTAATTAAAACCATAATTTAACTTTAAAAAATTTTAGTTGCTAACTAAAAAGTTTAACTAAAGAAATCAGCAATATGCAACTATTTTTTCCCAGTGAACATTGAACACTGTCAGCAAAAACACTGCATCAACAGCCTGTGTTTTCAAATTCATACACTAGAGAAAGCGTGTTACAACAAACCATGCGCAGAGGCTTCCTTCTGCCCTCCCTACCAAGTTTGGACGACATGATTGATACTGCAGATGCTGGCTTATTTTTAAAAATCTGTTGCGAGTTTTACCATGTCCTTCGTGGTATTTTTCCTTCCCCACGACAAAATATATACGACTTACAGACAAGAACTCACAATTTGACCCTTCCCGCTAAAGATAAATGTAATTTTATTTATCCATCCTGTTTTGTTCAAAGATGCGTATTAATTAAGACATCCCTCTATTCTATTCTCTCAAAGCCATTATAATGTTATCGTGCTTCTGTAATCTGTTTAGTCCGCTAGAATTACCGAGAACCTTAGAAAAATTCTGACAAGCATAAATTATACATCGTTGGAACCGGAAGACTATGCAGAAGACGACTATATGAAGGATACAACTATGTGACCTACGTAAGAAGAGTAATCGGACCAAATGTCAGGGCCACTCCTGAAATTCTGAACAGTGGCTAACTGTGGCATTTCTGATGATAGCTGAGAAATTTTTTTTCCCACACCTATGTTTTCTGGGTCAAGGACTTCATTAAAACAGTCTATAACATTGTGCCCTTAATCCTTGACCCTCAACAAATTTCAGGGCCACTCCTGAAATTCTGAACAATGGCTAACTGTGGCATTTCTGATGATAGCAGAGAGAAAAAATTTCACACTGATGTTTTCTGGGTCAAGGACTTCATAAAAACCGCTTATAACATTGTGCCCTTAACTCTTGACCCTCAACAAATTTCAGGGCCACTCCTGAAATTCTGAACAGTGACTAACTGTGGCATTTCTGATGATAGCTGAGAAAAAATTTTTCCCACACCTATGTTTTCTGGGTCAAGGACTTCATTAAAACAGTCTATAACATTGTGCCCTTAATCCTTGACCCTCAACAAATTTCAGGGCCACTCCTGAAATTCTGAACAATGGCTAACTGTGGCATTTCTGATGATAGCAGAGAATGTTTTCCACACCTGTATTTTCTGAGCCAAGGACTTCATTAAAACTGTTTATAACACTGCCTTTACCATGGCCAAACTGATGACCCATAACAAATTAACAAATCAGGGCCACTCCTGAAATTCTGAACAGTGGATAACTGTAGCATTTCTGATGATAGCATGTTTCTGGGCCAAGGACTTAATTAAAACTGCTTATAACATTGTGCCCTTAATTGTTGACCCTCAGACGTGCCACAGTAACACGTATAACACAAGCCTGCAAGCGCAAGCATCTCACCAACTTTTCCTCCATATCAAGCAACAACTAACAAAATACCAGCTTCGCAAACCTGTTGTACAGACGCAGTTTCCAGCTGTAAAGTCATGCAGTGAGATTGAAGGGTCGTATCTCTGGCTATCTTACTAAACACACTGCCTTTACCATGGCCAACACAGCAGATGTGGTTTCACACCCACCGAATGCATGAATGACAAGCATATTTGCAGGCATTGCAGCCTATCTTGGACTGCAAGGAAATGATCCTTAGGCATTTGCCTCCTGCCATTTTACCAGCTCTGCCCTTCTTTGATTCAGACACAAAATACATATCAGACATGTCTGGACGTCTATGAAAAGCAGCAATGCAAATATATCTGTATCCTCTTGCCAATACCACTAAAGGTATGTTACCCTGCCTAGCACAGGACTCTAAAGCCACTGACACAATCATAGTAACTGCGTCTCCAAGTGCTTGATGGACTGCAATGCCATTCTCTTGCAAATAATGCATCAACACGACAATGAAAGACTTCTTATTGGCAGTGTTAGCTGCAAATGGTTCTTGTGGTCCCACATTCTTGGAGTGAATGTCGACTCATCTCTCAGGTCCAACCTGTGCAGCCTTGCCAACGTGGCGTGCACATACATGGTCTTTAATGGATGGCCCTGAAGCATAGCCATCAAACACTACTTGCACTCCTCTGCTAAACCTACTTACGAAAGTCAAAAACAAAGGAGAATATTGCATAAATTCATTTTTGGATTCCACCTCACTTTGTGTATAAGATATCCACCGTCGACAACATACTGAACAAATGGTGGCAGATTTGCTTCAGTTAAGCCAAATGCAAAGTCGCGAAACAAATGTGCTTTTATTGGTTTACGCATCAGACAGTCCTTGAAAAGAGACAGTGGGTATGGTGTGAGCTCATACTGAAAACATTCTTGCACACTGCTGTCCCTTTCTACCACCAGGCTAAGTCTATGGAAGAGCATGCTGGGTCTATTGAAACCTCAGAGTCGACAAAACATACACTAGTCATCTAAGACATTGTCTTCACAGGGTCAGTTTTCAGCAATGCAACATCAACAAAGCTTTTGTTGTCCCATTTCTTCTTAGCTTCCAATACCCACTTGCTGAGACCAATTGTAGAGGTAAGAAGCTAACCAATTTAAGGCAGTCCTAGAGACACCAAGCTTTTACTGAGTCTAGAGAGTAGAAGCTGGTGGTCGACAGTGTCGAAAGCAGCACTAAGGTCGAGACAAACTGTGAGGCACGCCTTTCCTTTATCAATAGATGAGAATATGTTGTCCAGCATATAGGCGAGAGCATTTTCAGTAGAGTAGCCTTAAAGTGGGAGTAAACATTGGAACAGGAGACAAGGAGTGATGTAGGTATGAAGTCCATCGGAAATTATTTAGGGATAAAATGATTAAGGAGAGACAAGACTTCCAAGTAAATTACAGGTGGTACATCGCTAGACAATGCCAGAAAAGACTTCCAAGTAAATTACAGGTGGTACATCGCTAGACAATGCCAGAAAAGACTTCCAAGTAAATTACAGGTGGTACATCGCTAGACAATGCCAGAAAGTCAGGATCAAGCAGTAGGTCGTTCCATTTAAGACTGGCAGTGCACCAGAGGCGGCGCTACACCAGGGCGAGCCAGGGCAAATGCCCTGGCAAAAAGCCTTTGCCCTGGACGTTGCCCTGCCAGAATTTTTCCCTGCCCAGAATTTGTTCTGCCATAAATCGACCTCTGCACTGGTTACTTGTACGACTGCCCTGGCTATGCCCTGGTTACAGAAAATATCTGGTGCCGCCACTGCAGTACTGGGCAATTTTGCATTTAAGATTGTCAAGCTTGTTAACAAAAAATGAAAATAAGTCAGAGCAAAGTTTTTGGTTCTCTCGTTCCTAGCCTTCGCAGCTGACAGCATCTTTGGAATGCATTTCTTAAGACGTTGGCATATTATAATTTTCCAGGAACTTAAAGTTCGTGCTACTTACTAGCTTAGCGAACTGCATTATGGGACAAGGCTGGTAGCCAGCAGTGCTCTATTGCAGAGTTTCCCAAACTGTGGGTCGCGACCCAAAAGTGGGTTGCGAAGCTCTTGGCAAGTGGATCGCCAAATTTTTTCGAGAAAATTAATTTTTTACAGCAACAACATTTGGCTATGATTGGGCTATAACTAGCTGGATTGCAATAAATTGTAAACAGTTTTTACCTAAATTTCCTTTTAATGCTTTAAATTTATAAGCGCTGTACGTAAATCCGCATATTTCGGTACCAATAATATTTATGAAGGAAATTTTAGCACACAATGCTTAATTTTACACAGTGGGTATCGAGACTGCCAAGATATTCACAAGGCTAAGATTTAAGGGAAATTTGGGTTAGAACTAAGGATGCTTATGTGCAAAGCTATTCGGATAACTTTATTCTGAGTGTTGTGTGTAAATAAAGTCCATGCGTTGTTTACATGGGCACAACAGGCCGGACATGACAGCGACAATAAAATTGCCCAAAAACACGGTAAACGATCAAATATTTGTGTATCCTTCGGTTTCTTACAAAGTATACACCTTTATGAACAAATGCTGAAAGTTATACGCTTGTCAGAATTTTTCGAAGGTTCTGATGGAAATTTGTATAAATCTAGCACACTAGTTGTGTTATTGTCAACTCGATTTGTTGAATTAAACGAATTATTGATAGAGAAATATAGATCGTACTTACGCTATAGATACACGCCGTTCGTTGTTGTCTGTTGTCTGCTCCAGTAAATATTCGTGACGTTTTTGTAGCCTTGAATTGTCGACGTCTGATTGGCGAGAATAAGGTCAGGTAACCAAGTAACTATAGTAGGTTAGGTCAAAGGTGTCAATAAGTTACCTTACCTATTAACGTCTTTGGGCTAGGAGGCGCTGGTTGTTATTGACGATAAATAAGGCCAAGTCGGGGTCGAATTATAAATAGATTGAAGATCTATATCACCGCGTTTTGGAGTAGACTTTTTTTAGAGTCCGGATAGGAGTGTATTGTAAGCAAGCAAGATGACTAATACCAAAAATGTGTTAAGGTAGGCCGAAATTTGTTCTATGAGGGTGATGGTCTGAGAAGCTTTGTCGAAGATAGACAGAATGAAGCCAAAGAGAAGATAAGACAAGCCGAAATCGAACGGGAAAGACTTGCAGAAGAATGCGAGCATGAATAAAAAAGACGTGCAGAAGAGTGTGAAGATGATTTGAAGAGGTTAGAAATTCACTGCCTCCTCTCTTGATCTGGCCCTCTGTTAAACGGACTCGGACCTCTTTTTGACTACTCTCTGAAAACCCCTCTGATTTGACGTAGCGCTCGTGAATAGGCTTATGCCCTGCGCTTGACCTTCGAGTGGCGCTTTAGAGGTTTGGAGATTACGAATTCTAAAACCGTTGTAGAGCAAGTAAAATTGAGATTGCCAGAATGTTTTGTCCGCAGTTTAGTTAACATGTTTCTATAGTGGCTAATAATTTATCAACATACAGCTGAATATGTATTTCGAATAATATTTGCGGAAAAATAATTGACATAGACGTGTTTGTTAAAGACATTCAGTATTGTTTTGGGCTTCTGGCCGTATGTAGGGCCCTACCTTCATTCACATAATGATGCATCTGGTAAATTAAAGTGCTTGGGTCAATTATAGTATGAAAGCTATAATAATCACTGTTCTTCATGTTTGTGGTAATTAAAGACATTGTTGTTAAGGACATGCAGCGTTGAACTTTTAGCATGATTATGGTGCTGGTATGGTCGCGCTAAAGCGCAGAGAGGTCGCGCTTTCCACTTTTGCATCTTTCCGTACTGATTTTTTTGCATTTGTGTTCATCTACTTTTGCGGTTAAATAAAACGTTTGTATATGGGGTGCGGGATAGTGTAGTGGTCAGCGTACCGTCGGGGATTCAAATCCCCGCTAGGGCAGAAATTTGGTTCCAGATTTCTGCTCCACCTCAGCCACCTGCGCCCCACAGCCAACTCAGCTATAGTGAGTACACTGACAGCACACTGTGGGTGCGAAGATGAGACGGCGATGGAAAGGACTGGAAAAGGAATAATTGGAAGGCGTAGGATCAGATGAATCAGGGTAGGAGTACTTGAAAAGGTGAGGCTTCAGTTTTGAGTGGAAAGCCCGAGGGGTGATAGACAGAGGAATATGAGGAGAAGGATGAAGGACGAGTTGCAATGATGATGAAGGCACTGAGAAACTGCGGACTGCAGGGGGGAGATCATTCCAGAGGCGTGGTGCTGTGTTGGATATGGCTCGGTTGGAGAACTCGAGGTGATTAGTGACTGGGGGTCGAGAACTCGAGATATACGCACAATTAGCGGAAGGAGAAAAGCGTTTAATTTAGCAGACACCTCAGTGTTAGACCTTTAAGCGGAGGTAAAGTATAATCCAAGATATTTCAATCCTTAACAAATTTAACAGATTCTAACCCAAGGACTAGATTACAATTGTAGGCTAATTGAAATTGCAAATTTATAGAGCGCCACCCCTTAAGAAACAAACGGAATAGGTGCTTCGGCCCCAACAAAACAAAAAATGATATTTCAAGCAAAAGCAACACTTAATCAATAAAATTTGAAGGCATTCGTATAATCTAATCTCATTTATATAGCACCGTTATCATAATAGGCGTGTTATTAGCCTTAATTTGCATGTGTCAAGCGCAAATGCAATACATTATAAGGTCCTATGAGTCGCTTAATTTCCCACAAATTTGAAATGGATTATAAAAGCAGCGTATAAAATAGACATACAAGCAACATCTGTTATAGCAAATCGATTCACAAAACCACTTTGAAACAATTTATAGATTATAGTTTATAGATCATATTAGTCAGTGGGTGAGCTTCCGCTCTGCTGCAGCAGCTGGTCGTCTTTGTCATCTGCGAGCCTCTTACAGAACTGCTGTTAATCCGCGGACCACAGTTTAAGAAAAGATGCCAAGAAGCGGGTACGTGAAAGAGAAATGAAGGGGAAGAAACTGATGTTATTTAACAAGTAAAACAAGCAAAGCAAGCAAAAAATATGCACCCTATAATATATAAAATATTTGCTAAAATACATAACTTTGGCGTTCACGCCTTGAATAAATCCATCTCTAAGCACATTTTATATTACCTTTTTTCTGTTCTTCTAACCCTCTCATATACTGTTCAAACCCTCAACCTCATAATTATGCTGCTACAACACTCAGCTATAGTGCATCAACTCTCAGGAATAAGACAATAAGCAAATGCATAAAAAGCAACTACAGTCATAGATGAAAATTAACAATTTCAAAAAAATCCACCTGATGATATAATATGGAAGAATAACTTTATGGAACGCAGAAAAGAAAGGAACTGTTCAATAAATTGCATATCATTAGAGAAAGATGAGAAAAATTCTTTATACCTTTATTACATGAGTGGGTATTATTGTAAGAACACTGAGTGGGTAATTTAAGTCGAATTTCAAAAACATTCTCAGATCCACACGCTCTCAGAGTCTCAGTTGGATCTCGGTAGCAGACGTACTTTGTAATCGATCGGTCCATAGGTGACGCCAAGAAATTCCTTGTAGACAACTGTCGACTGGCCCTCTGGTGGCCGAATCTCGAAATGCTGCACCAGTCCAGTAAGGAAGAGAAACAGTTCCTGCTGAGCTAGAAGCTCACCAAGACAGGAACGCCTCCCTGAAGACATTGGTTAGACTATCCTGTTACTGGCAACTTAAATGCACAACGGGTGGAACCTGGGTGGCTAAATCCGAACGTTTGTATAGTGGGATGCAGAGAAGCTGAGTGGAGAGGCCTCGATTGACCTCAATGACCTTATGTAAAGGTACTCATTGCCTGCCCTAGTCACGCCCACGAGAGGCTGCAGTGCGGCAGCGATGGATGCAGCAGCGGCGGTCTCAACACAATCACATTTCAGGACGGTCAACAGAGTAGACTTGTTGGACACGATACTATCGGTCATTAATAGATACTCTATACGATACTATTACATAATACACTATTATACTATCATACCAGTCGTATCTGTTGTTATGCAATTATGTACCTAACCTAATGTTACACCGAACTTAGGTAAGAAGTACGGCGGTAGTCTGTTGCATCTCCAACAGTTACTGTAGGTATAGCTAAGCAAACACGTTAATCCAACCTAATCTGCCTGGAATCAAACGGTCACATTTCGTTGCTCTTTGCCATGTCAGTGATTCAGCCAAAATATCCTCCAAACCTAACAACAAGCCATAATCTTACCCAAACTTAATTTACTACACCAAACTATCTTTGTTTACCTTATCTCAGCAACATAACCTACCTTACCAAACCACGACATACCTTACCCAACCGTATCTTCACAGTCTATAACCAATCGAAACTTATCTGACCTAACTTTACATTGTCTTTTCTAACCCTGCTTCTATAGTTGACAACAAAAAAGTACAAACCCAGTGAAAATGCTATGACCGCTTCCTTGTTAATGACTTTTCCATCTGCATCGAGGAATCGTTCCGGATTAAAGGTGTCCGGATCTTCCCAGACTGTTGGATCCATGTGAGCACTGTACAGATTCGCCACAACCTGTTTCAAACAAAATCCAGTCGAGTTTCCAGGCTTAGATACTTTAAACTTGACTACGCTTAAGGTAAGCTTGAGATAGGCTCTGGTCAGGAAAACTATGGTAAGGTAAGGTTGGGAATGGATGGTAAGGAAGGTTATCTGGTTAAGATGGCAACAAGTACAATAGTTATCTCTCTTGACTCTCTGACAATTGAACTCGAAGATCTGCTGGACATCGATCTCTGGACAACCCCTCTGATGCGACGCAGCGCTGGTGCTTTACGCTTAGCTTTAGAGTAGCGCTTTCAGAATTTTGGAGTTTGGAATTACGACTACGAGGTGGCTGAGCGTCTGTTTTGTTGAAATTTCGTTCTAAGTAGTTGCATTAAGATCATGCGTATAACCTCGAAAGCAACCGTCTTGTAAGTCTACTGCATCTGCAGAGTGCTTTTGTGAGGATATTGAAAAACTTTTTAAAAACAATATCAGGTATGAAAACAAAAGCCTACCGTGGTTCCTTTTGGTATGAAATATCCATTAAGCTGAGTGTTGTCGAGTGTTTCGTGAGGTAAGGCAAGAGGAGAGATCGTTTTCATGCGCATAACTTCCAGTATCACTGCTTCTGTGAGGGGCAGCTTCTTCTTGTCGTCCAAAGATGGAAGTCTTTCCCTCGAAACAGCGGAATCGATCTCTGTACAAAGCCTTTGCTGGATGTCTTGGTGATTGGCGAGTAAGATTAGCGCCCACTGTAGGGTCGTGGCAGTTGTCTCAGTTCCTGCTGTATAGAAATCATCCAACGTGAACAGCAATTGATCTCTGTCGAACTCAGGTCCTTCCATCTGAATGAAATGAGTTATGAAGCTTTCTGGTAACTCGCCTTGCACGCCAAGATCGATTTTGCTGCTCATGTGCTGAAGCATTTCATCATGGATTTTAATAAAGTCATTCAATAATCTTCTGTACTTCGGAAGAAACCTCATAATTGGAAAAAAGTTCACAATTACAAGCTCTTCCATGGAGCTCACAAATTCGTGTAATTTTTCAATCAGGTGAGACAGAACTGGACTCGAATGATCGTATCGCTCGCCCAAAATAATGCTGATGATGACATTCGATACGCTCTTCCTAACCAACTGATTAGCACAAATAGCCTTTCCATTCAGTTTGCGTATGTTTGCCAGAAGGTCTTCCACCTCGACGTGGATTCTGTTTTCCATGATTCCCTTGCCATATCCGAACTTCTTGAGAATGTTGAGGGACAGCTGGTGGTATCTTCGAAACGCTGAATCGTAGGGATGCATTAAAAATCCTACAACAGTTTCAAATCTCTGCGTCATCACAAACACACTGCAATGCCACTCTACTGTTCTATCAAAGGGTTAATTCTGTTGTTTTGGGGTCAGCGATATGGATATCAAAACTGGTTGATCTAAGGACATCATTCTCACTGATTAAGATGTCTTGTAGCATTTGGTAAAATGAAGTGTTTAAAGTGCAGGTTGATATGATTAAAATTTATACAGAGTAAGACCTGAATAAGAGCAAGATCTAAATCAAATCAAATAACATTTTTTTTATTGGTCCAAAGTAGCAACACAGTAATGCCAAGTACTTCGTTAATTACACGTACATTGCACAGTAATGTAACACAGTAGATAACTGATTAATTGATACTAAATACTTTACAAGCATAATTTCTTTGGGAGTAGAATCTTCTAGTTACTGATTTTTGTCATAATTATCGTGTGTTATACTTGCATCGGCATTATAACGAGGGTCAAATTTGGACACAATGGGGAATCCAGAAGGGATGAAATCCCGCTAGGAAGGGTCCCCCTAATTCAGTTAACATAAATTGGTGGGTTGAGTTGCTAAGACCTATTGCTATCTGATTTACAGTATTTAAACATGTACTTTGCTTTATTTCTTCTTCTTTCCTTTCCTTCCTTTTTATACATTCAGGACCAACAACATTACTTAACATTTAGATAATGGCATAGTGCCGAAGTAAAAATATCATGAAATAAACACACACACACACACAAAAACAGAAAACAGAAAAAAACAGAAGAAAAACAGAAAAACCGGAAAAAAATTAAGAAAAATTTCAAAATTCAATTAGAGGAGTGACTAGTATTTTTACATACCCTCGTCCATCTTACCCCGTTCTTTGTTCATTAACAGCCAGTTCTTTAATTGTCTTTTAAATGCACATAAATTTGGGCATTCTTTTATTTTCAGAGGTATTACATTCCAAATTAGTGGACCCTTGCATAAAATAGAAAATTTCCTTACATTAGTTCTTACGGGAACCGACAGTTTCTTACTCAATGTTATTGTTCTCGCCTACCAACTACTAAAAAAACAAATGTTTTGCTGAATATGAGACAAAAGACTATGGGGAAGAACTGAGAGTTAGTAACTATAAGAATAACATCTTATAGACAACAATAGTCACTTTTAGTTAAATGAGCGCAGTTTGGTTACTGAAGATCTTTTTATTCAAAGTGAACATTTGCCTCACTTAGTCCAACCTTCGAGAGCGCGTTTGTCAGTCACTGAAAAGGCGCAATATTAAGTGTCAAAGAAAATACATTCATGCCTACAAATAGCTAGAGACCGCGGTGCTTCTGATAACTTAACCTTTGGTTCACAAAACCAAACTCGTTCGAAATCGTTAACTAACTGGACAAATTTGATACTACCTTTGCGCATTGGATTCAGCAGCATACGTATAAAGGGAAAAGGTCGACTGGCGAAGACCAATGACTGTTTGACAAATGCTTCATAAATCATCTCTCTCCCATTGACAACAACTCCAAGCCTGAAATCGAAACAAATATCAAATTAAGGATTTCTTGGTGAGAGGACCCAAAGTGTTAAACTCGCCGCCTTATGAACCACGCGTATAGCATCAGTTTAGAGCGAATTTGTAACATTGTAATTAAGATGTAGATCACCATTGTGGCATAAACTTGCGTGCACCTAGCTCTTCTTCCTCATTTCGTTATTTCTCAACAACCTATCGCTTCTGTTATTTAAAATGTTAAACTAAGTTACGCTATGTTCATAATTTGTTAGTTGTTACAGGTCATACTTCAAATTCCTCTTTTTGGTTTCCTTTGTCCACAGGTTCCTGCACTTTCCTTTGTTTACATCCACCGCCTGCCATTTTGAACCACAATCATGTCGCCTCTGGCTTTGCTATTCCCTTTCTGGTCCTCCGCTTCACAGTAAATCCCGTCGTGTCTGCTCATCTACTCTCAGCCCCCAGTTTCGCACTACCAACTGCAAACCTACAGTATGGTCATCTACTTTCCGTCCCCTCTGCCTCATTCCTTCACGAACGCCACCCAAATTAAGCGTCTACAACGCATCCAAAATTATCTCGCTCGAGCCGTCACGAGGACACCTAAGCATCACCATATCACGCCCGTTCTTAAATCACTGCACTGGCTGAAAATCCATGAGCGCCACCACTTCAAAGTCCACTTGCAGTCCACTTCAAGCTAACCTACAACACACTACAATACTCCCAGCCAAAGTACCTTCACGAACTCTTCACCATCCAGCCACCCCGGTCTACCCGTTCATCCTCCTATCTCACTCTCTCCGTCCCCCAGTCACTACTCGCATCAAGTTCTCCAACCGATCCATATCCCATACTGCACCTCAACTCTGGAACGAACTTCCTTCCGAATTCTGCATTTTCTCAATTCCTCCACCAATACCGCCACTCACTCACCGTCACCTACCTCGGGCTCCTCTTCTTATCACCCACAGGCTTTCCACTCCAAAATGAAGACTCACCTCTTCAAGAATTCCTACCCTAATCCATCTGATCCTCTGCCTTCCAAGGCTACTCGTCCTCAATGAAACCCGCCGAAAGAGCTGCTCTGCCTCTCCCTGGTCTCTCTGGCAATCGGACTCGGACCACCAATGGACATCGATCTCTGGACAACCCCTCGGATACGTCGCAGCGCTTGTGAGCGGCGCTTTACAACATTGGAAATGACGATTACGATTACGCTTTAAAATTCGGAATTTACAATTACGATTAAGAAACTGAACATTGATGCCACCATGCACCTGTAAATTGCTGTAATTGGACAACTCTCATAAGAGGACCTTCTTAGGACTCTTTGACATTTAATTATATAGATTTGACTGTCTGCATATTTCTTAACCAATAAGTAATTACTAGGGTGGATTCAATTGAATTTAATCAAAGCTCTATTCAGTTCAAAACGAGATGGTAAATAATATGTATTCATATTAGATTAATTTAAAATTTATTAAGAAATCTACCCAGTGGAAGAGTTGAATGTAAAGACTGGTCCAAGTTCTCGTGCCTTCTCCATAAAGAAAATGTGCATCCCATCTCGCGTGGACATAAAAGGCATAAAATCAAAAAGTGACACAGATGGTAGACTTGGAGGCACATTTCCAGCTTGTTTCTTCTTCCTTAGGAACCTCAGGAATGTATGGATCAACAGAAATGTTCCCGAAAACACGGCTGCAGTGGAGTAGAGTTCCCGAGTGAAACTCATCTCGCCAGGAAATATCAATTCATAGAGTCTCTCCATCTCACGGTCTCAACCAACACTGAAACTGGATGTGATCTGAAATATGAGTAAGTATGCAGGTTTCAAGCGTTTTAAGATATGTTTTAACTGCTGCAAGCAAGCTTGTGGAAATTTGGATGTGTACAAGACCGTTTGAATTAACAAATGAAATATTCTATATTAAACGCGAACTAATTATTACTCTTAAGAAGTTTAGTAAATGTCAAGTCACATAGGCCGTAGGGGCCACACAAAAAGACCGGATTTGGACGAATCCCTGGACCCAGCTTGATCCGGGTTGGGGGCATCTTCCCCCTTTCTTCTCCCTGGCTACGCTAATGGCTACGCTAACGAAACGTACCCAGCTAACACACCCACACGGGACCCAGACGGGTCCCATACGGGTTGCCATACGGGACCCGTACGGGATACCCGGCGGGATCCCGCCGGTTTTTGTCCGCGGTTTCCGTACGGGACCCATACGGGATATCCCGCCGGGCATCCCAGTTCATTCCCAGTTCATTCCCAGATGACTAAAAAGTGATACCCAGTTTAGCACAGTTGATGGGCGGCGATCCCGGGGTCGAGGGGGACAAGACCCCTTTTAACAGTGGGGAGGACACACCATACATCTGCCCCCCCCCAATTTTGAAGAAACACCAAAAAAGTCAACCCAGTTTCTTAATCTCTTTTTGAGCAGATCAGTTCAAAACTCTTTTTGACCAGATCAGTTCAAAAGGGACAAGACCCCCTTGAACAGTAGGGGGACACACCATACATCTGCCCCCACCCCCAAATTTTTAGGAAACAGCAAAAAAGTCACCCCAGTTTTTTTATACCTCTTTTGAGCAGATCAGTTCAAAACTCTTTTTTTGACCTGATCAGTTCAAAAACGTCGCCCCTCACCTGTCAAACAAGAACTCTGCCAGTGGCACAGTTTACAGTATAGTATGCAAACTGTACTGTAAACTGTGCTATATAGTTAAAGCAATAAATAATCAACAAAAGCGTTAAATGACACATCAATTTAATAAAGTCAATTTAATAAAGTAAAGTAATCATGCAGTCGATCTGCTCTGTAATTTCATTTAACAATAATGTCATCAGCAGTATTGGTGAACTCCTGATCAACACTGATCGACTCTGACTCGGTCTCTTTGAATGGCGCCGATTTCAATAGTTGGCGGCCTCCAGTGCCATGATCCCTAGCATTACCAAACCAAATGGCCAACTCGTCTTCAACCATTTTCCTCGTGCTGTCCTTGGTAGCAATATGATGTTTTACCGAACCTGAAATTTCAAACATGCAACATTTAGATTAAAAATAACAAGTTACAAAGAACAAGAATTAAGAATTTGATGTGCTCTGATTTGTATTGTAAAATGGTATTATTCCAATAACTCTTTCTGTTATTAAATGACAATATTTAGAGACACTGCCTGCAAACATTACACCCGTCAATCACACAGGCTGTTACCAAGCTACTAAGAACTAGTGAATGCAAAGCTTAAGAGTGAATCATTCATATAAAAGTAACTAAGAAACCATTTCATTCTACAGAATCATGGCCTTTTTAATATGTTTGTTCAACACGTACTCCCGTTTAAAATATTCTAATTGCACCTTGTTTTCGATCAGTTCATTAAGGATTGCAGAGATATTATAACTACATCACAAAGACAATTAAATGGTTGTGTACTTTAAAATTTCTCAGACTAGTCTTCAACGTTGTCGACTCTTGTTGCATGAAGCCCTGCAATATCGTCATTCTCATCTTCACAGAGTGCAGTACTTATTGATCTCGACAACTATCCAGTTTTGATGGTCACGGCAGCTGCAATGTTTAATTCAGCAGCAATTACGCTAGTTTTCAAGTTTATTGTAAACGTTCAACAATGTATAAGCTAAATTTAAAGGATACTATGTTCAAATGAAACTTTAAGCTAAATTTATAGGAAGTTTAAGCTAAACGTTCAAGTATAATCTATGAAACTTTAAGCTACATTTATTGGATAAATGTTCAAAATGTTTAAATGAAACTTTAATGCGACTTAACTGAGAGATGTCAACATCTAACACAGATAAACTTGAAAACTAGCGTCATTGCTGCTGAATATTTGTCGATGTGCTTTCATTTAAATAGCCTCATTGGTGTCTGGGCGCTAACTAGTGTTAAGGTGCGACCTCTTGTCACACAGTAATACATAGCCCCTTGAATTTGGGTCAGACCATAACATTAGGACCCTCATAGCGCAAGTTTACCGTACAGTCCATAACCCTAACCAGGGCTGCAGTCGAGGGTATACGCGGGTGTACACTATACAGTGTGTACTCACCTCTAGAGACCGTATAGGCCTACTCACCTCCCAAATAGTTATATTTATTTATATTAAAATACTGTAGCGTATACTCACAAAATACTGTAGCGTAGACTCACCTCTAATTTGTTTCGGAAAACTAACCCGTAGCGTGTACTCACCTCTAATTTTACCACTACAGCCCTGACCCTAACCCACTGCAATCTCCGTTTCGTCTATCCCGACCACAATTAAATAGGCCTACAGCATTTACATAAACTGTTAATATACGCAGATATAGGTTCATTAGTAGGCCTATAATAAATATAACGTAATCTTACTTTTCACAGAAACACATCGCGATCTG
This sequence comes from Allolobophora icterica, assembly GCA_963556255.1. Taxonomy (NCBI): domain Eukaryota; kingdom Metazoa; phylum Annelida; class Clitellata; order Crassiclitellata; family Lumbricidae; genus Allolobophora; species Allolobophora icterica. The sequence goes on along the minus strand of OY744614.1, from coordinate 46,090,123 downwards.
TCAAATATGTGTACATTCGAAACGGCAGGCACACAAAATGGCGGACCGGCGGTAGAAATACGAATACCGGTAGGAGGCGCCACCGACGCGGGCTGGACCGTAAGGGTCCCTTACGCAAACCGTGGTCAAAAACCGCGAGAATCCCGTACCGTCAAACCGGATGAAACCCACAAGGGACCCGTGCGGGTGTGTTTGCTGGGTACTTACTTGTTCTTCAGTTAAACTAAAGACAGTGATTAACATGGATCTACACACCACCAAAACTCACTTGGGTTCTCTACTAGAGGCGGTCGACGCGGGTGACCACGCAATGCTCGGTCTCCTTGATCTGTCCGCTGCGTTCGATACGGTGGACCATTGCATTCTCACCGAGCGGTTGGCAAGGACGTATGGAGTGGGGTTCGTGGCACTGGACTGGTTCTGCTCCTATCTTGGCAGTAGAGTGCAGTCAGTGCACGCACTTCAAGGGAGACGTCTCGTCTCCGCGTCCGCTCGCTTTCGGGTTGCGACAGGGTTCAGTGCTCGGACCCCTGCTGTTCTAGGTCTACACGGCTGACCTCGAGAGTCTGGCAGCTGAACTGGGCGTGTCGTCCAATTTTTATGCGGACGACTCCCAGCTGTACACCAGCGGTGGACCGTTCACGTGAGCGCATGGTGCTCGCCATAGAAAGATTTGCCGCCTGGATGGCCCAGTATTAACCCTGCCAAGACCGAGCTAGTGTGCTGTGCGACGCGTCGTCGGTACGGCCGGCTGGACTTCTCCCCATTGCTCGTCGCGGGCGCCTCCCTGGAGCCGGTGGTGTCCGTCCGTGAATTGGGAGTCCTACTGGAATCCGATCTCTCCATGAGGACTCACGTTGGTGTGACCGTCGGCCGATGCTTCCGTCAACTCCGGCTAATCAGAACTTGTCTCAAGTCACTTCCATTCGAGGCCGCCAGGACTGCTGTAGCCTGCTTCGTGCTCTCCCGGGTAGACTACTGTAATAGTCTTCTGGCGGGAGCATCGAAGTCCCTCCTTGATGGGCTGCAGTCGGTGCTTAACGCTGCGGCGAGGCTACTCTGCGGTCGGCGAGGGTTTGACCACGTGACTCCCCTTCTGCGTGACACGCTCTACTGGATGCCGGTTCCCCAGCGCGTGGAGTTCAAGCTCTGTTTGATTGTTTACAAGGCGCTCCACGGCATGGCGCCTGACTACATCGTAGACTGTTGTAGAATGACGTCATCGTGTGCTGCGGGTCTTCGTCTGAGAGGGAGTGTGCGAGGGGACCTGTCTGTTACTCGGACGAAGACAAAGTTTGGGGACCGGGCCTTCTCCGTCGCTGGAACGCGTTGCTGGAACGGCCTTCCACCTGAGGTCCGTTCTGCGCCATCGGATCCCGGCTCAAGCGTCATCTCTTCTCCAAGGCTTATCCTTCTGATGAATACGACAGGATGTTATGTTAGGCCGTGGGTTGTGTCTGTACAGCGCCCTTGTAGCGGCATGGTCGCGTTATGGCGCTATAATAGAAATTGTCCGTGTTGTTATTATTATTAGTCGGGCTTTTCCATTCTTGGTGTCAGATCTCAATAATTTAATTTTGAAATCTGGATCAAAACTACCATGCACTTTTACTTCATTTTCATTTATTACTCCCCAAGAGTAAACAAAAATATTGCAGTATACATATATATGTCTAAAGGTACAAAGTGCACACCAAAATGGCGTGGCACCCATTCAAACGGGCAGCGGTGGTGAAGGATCTCACCCGATCAATTCATTGAAAAATGAGCAGGGTCGAGGCCATAAACGGTCGCTATAGAAAATCGCGTACATTTACAGTTAATTGTTGCGTCGATTTCTCGTCGACTGTCTACGAATTACGGCACTTAAATCTCTGTTATAATTATTATTAAACTTAAGACTCACGTGTGCGCATTTACAAATATGGTACCGTCGACCTTTATCACTGTGACCCGACCCACTGCGCATACGCACACCACATATCGAGGTATCGAGACCGCTTTCCCATTCTTGGTGTCAGATCTCAATAATTTAATTGTGAAATCTGGATCAAAACTACCATGCACTTTCACTTCAATTTCATTTATTACTCCCCAAGAATAAACAATAAATGTTGCAGTATACAAATGTTTAAAGGTACAAAGTTCAAAAAGCGCCCTCGAAATTAGGTCAAAATGTTTTAGGTCACTAGAACGCCAAACAAATAGCCTAGTGCCAATAACTTAATTTTATTATAATCCTTAAAAAAATCTTACACGATGTGGCTGTAACTGATTGTTGTCGCCAATATTTATATACTCTACAAAATAAATATTTAGCCTGTTCGAGCAGTTTGCACAATGGTGTAAGTTTTAGTTCTCTAGCCTGGGAACTACAAGGCTTATCCTTCTGATGAATACGACAGGATGTTATGTTAGGCCGAGGGTTGTGTCTATACAGCGCCCTTGTAGCGGCATGGTCGTGTTATGGCGCTATAATAGAAATTGTCCGTGTTGTTATTATTATTAGTCGGGCTTTCCCATTCTTGGTGTCAGATCTCAATAATTTAATTTTGAAATCTGGATCAAAACTACCATGCACTTTCACTTCATTTTCATTTATTACTCCCCAAGAGTAAACAAAAATATTGCAGTATACATATATGTTTAAAGGTACAAAGTGCACACCCAGAAGTGACCGAAGTCCCGCTTATTAGGGTCAGCTCTTTGACAACAAACAGGTTTGAATGTCGAATGATTAGCAAAATTAATATATTTCTGTGCGTCTGATATTCATTTTAAGTTAGCAAATCGGAATCTTTACTTATTTCCGGGTACTGACAGACCAAAACGTGTAAACGTGGAAACTACCGAGAAGGTTTTGCCAAGTTTCGGACAGCCCCTATTTTGTCTATTCTTTTGGTTCTTTGCTACTTAACGGGTCCAAGAGTCTGCCTATAATAAAATAGCTTTAGCAGAAGCTTTTGCAATTCAGGACGCATGAAAAGAGATTCACTGACGAACAAAGTGCTTCTCTCAATGCTAATCTGCTTCAAGCTAGGTCTAACTATCTCTGTAGACTAAAGCAAAGGGCAAGTTTTTAGTTGTAATATTCGAAATAAAAGTTTTCCATGAACTAAATCAGATTTACAAAGACTGAAGGGGCAGTTTTCAGGATACGCATGCTGAACTTTCAACCCGGATATCGGGATTCAAATAACCGTCAGAGCAGAAATTTGTTTCGTGAAATCTGCTCAATCTGCGCCCTTGGCCAACTCAGCTACAATTACTGAGTACACTGACGGCGCACTATGAGTGGGAGTATCCTCTTCTTCTACTTCTTCTTCGTCATCTACCTCCTCTTCTTCATCTACTTCATCTACTTCTTCATTTTCTGGGGCTAACCTCACTTCTGGTGGTGGAGGGCTATGGTGGCTAAGTGAATGGGCCTTTGGACTTTGGATCACCTCTTCTTCATCTATCTCTTCATTTAATGAATTTCCAAATCTACTATCGGTTGCCAATTGCGGAAAATATTGGAGCAATCTATGTCTGAACTCAATGCTATCTAGCAAAGATGCCAGTGAAAAGTTAGGCAGCGTCGCCATGTAATCAATATTTCAATAAAACAGAAAGTGTTAATTTGACTTAAATTACAAATAGCAGTACAGGTCAGAGTTCAAGCAAAGAATGTCTTTTCAGTCAGTGAACTTCTATACTTCTAAACGTAGAGGAGTTCTCCGGGGATTTTGAGCAATTATTATCTGAATTTTTTTTAAATAAATAAAAATATAATGCTAGTGGGGGATTTTAACATTGACCTGCTAAAATCTAATGAGCATAGGGCAACGGGTTCTTTCTACGGATGTATAACAGCTTACCATTTCTTACCGGCTATTACTAAACCTACTAGAATAACGGCCCACTCGTCGACGTTGGTCAACAGCCTGTTCACAAATGCCTGGATGAATATAATCGACTCAACAATTATAGCCTCGGATATATCTGACCATCTGCCCATACTGATTCGCTTTGACCTTGAGCACCCCAAGCATGAAAATCCCTCCCTTAGGGAATCAAGGAATTTTGGTGTGGAAAATAAGAAAAAATTTCGAGAGCTTCTCTCCTGCCAGGATTGGTCTGCGGTTACCAATCTGTGCAGAGATGGGGAGGTATGATTTGTTCCTGATGATATTTAAAAACATTTATGATAATTCTTTCCCACCTAATTTAAGTAAGAACCGAGGTAAAGTTACCATTAAACAACCCTGGATGACACGGGGTCTGCTTAAATCAACTAAGAAAAAGGCGCAGCTATATCTGAAATTTAGGCCTCTCAAAACTCCCAGCGTTACAAATAAGAATAGATTTGTGATATACCGAAACAAATTTAAAGCAATTCGGATAAATGCTGAAAAATATTATTACGCTGCGGAATTTGACAAATGCAGAAATGATTTAAAGAAAACCTTGAGTCTAATTCGATCTTTAACAAACATGGGACAGCGAGACCCCCTAATTGAATCACTGAACGTCAATGGAAATAGGATTGAAGACGCTGAAACTATTGCAAATAAATTCAGTAATTATTTTGCGAGCATTGCTCAGTCACTTGATGGGAAAATATCTGAATCTCCGGGGGCGTTTAGGAGATATATGAAGCCCCCTCCCTTGAAATCTTTTGGTCTCCAATTAACTTCTGCTAACGAAATTCTGTGTCTAAGCCAATCTATTCGTGCAACGCATAGCAAGGGGGTGGACGACATTGACCCATGTATTGCCAGCTCCATTATTGACTGCATAGCTCATCCACTAGCCGAGATAGTTAATTGCTCTTTTATCACTGGTGTCTTCCCTCACACACTAAAGGTTGCAAAGGTTGTACGAATTTATAAAAAAAAGGCGAAAGAGACGACCTAACTAATTATCGACCGATATCCATTCTCCCTTATTTTTCGAAATTTGTTGAGGAATTAATGTATAATCGACAATACGATTTCATTCTAAAAACCAACATACTCTTCCTTCCCTGCATGGCTTTCGATCGGGCCATTCCCCGGCTATGCCATTGTTATCTATGCAAGATAAAATCTCGAATGCGATTGAAAACAATGAATATTCTTTAGGTATATTTTTCGATTTGACAAAAGCATTCGATACTGTAAATCATAAAATTCTCCTGGATAAACTATAAAATTATGGCATACGTGGTTCACAGCGAAACTGGTTTGCCAGTTACCTTGAGAGACGTCTGCAATGCGTCGAGTGTAACGGCAAACGCTCCGCCCTAAGAGAAATTCATTATGGGGTCCCTCAAGGCTCCAATCTTGGCCCCCTATTGTTTCTTGTATATATCAATGACCTCCCTAATGTCTCCACTCGCCTGTTTTTTATTTTGTTTGCAGACGACACGAATGTCTTCTACTCCCACACCTGTATAAATACTCTATTCCAAGTAGTTAATGAACTGGTATCCATCGCCGAATGGTTATGTGCTAATAGATTGACGATAAACTTGGATAAAACGAATTTTATCTTATTCAAATCCCATAGAAAAAGCATTCCACCGGGTCAGTGTGAATTGCATATTAACAACACTCCCCTCTCTGAAGTGAGCTCATCTAAATTCTTAGGAGTTAAAATATCATACCTCCTGGCCACCTTGATCTTTCATATTTAAAATCTGTACCTAGGTGTCCCTACGTAGCGGGATCCTCGGTCCCTTCAGGGCCACCCTTTTTGTAGCCGAATATAACGATATCTATGCTCACGTGACTTTTGTACTGAATTGGTTGGTTGCAATAAACGGCTGATACTGCCAGTATCAAGTTCAGTTAAACAATTACACAAACATGGCAAGGTTCACTATTAAGCGCAAAGGTTCTAGGTCAATACTTATCGCTTCCTATGATCTCTAAACCTTCTGCAACATCAACTTATCCAGGACAGAAAGAGGTCATGAATAACGTACAACTCTTATGCTCCGAAACAGGCTTTTACATCAATTTTTATTCGACGTAAATCTTATAAAATATCAAGCAACTTAAAATGGCGATCTCTTCTCATTGGTAAGATATGTGGTAAGGGACACGGGCTCTCACATACACATTTCAACACGACAATTATCACAATAATCTATGGCCGAAAGTTATAACATATTGTAGCAAGGATACCAAACCAACTCCTGGTTACCCGAAAACTCAAAGATCTGAACCGAACAACTTACCGAGTTATCAGTCATCATATATATATATATATATATATATATATATCGAATTTAATTTTATATATATATATATATTATATATATATATATATATGATGACTGATAACTCGGTAAGTTGTTCGGTTCAGATCTTTGAGTTTTCGGGTAACCAGGAGTTGGTTTGGTATCCTTGCTACAATATATATATATATATATATATATATATATATATATATATCTGACAATTTCAGAATCAAGAAAGGAGTGCGGCAGGGATGCATCTTGTCTCCATTCCTGTTTAATCTATATGCTGAAAGAATAATGAGAAAGGCAGAACTGGAGGGGGCAGTTGAGGGAGTAAAAATCGCTGGAAAGACACTGAATAACCTTAGATACGCGGATGACACAACATTAATGGCAAAAAGAAAAGAGGATCTGGCAGAACTGATAAGAAGGGTCAGGAGAGAAAGTGAAAAAGCTGGTTTATACTTCAACATAAAGAAGACAAAGGTCATGACAACAGCAGATTGGGATAGTTTTGAGATAGACGGAGAGGAAATAGAGGTGGTAGAAAGCTTCACATTCCTAGGATCACTGGTTGGAAAGGAGGGAAAGTGTGATCCAGAAATAAAACGAAGGATTGCTATAGGGAAAGCTGCAATGACCGGACTGGAAAAGATATGGAAAGACAAACATGTGAGCATAGAAACAAAAAAAAGGCTCGTGAGAGCACTAATCTTTCCTACGGTACTGCACGGTTGCGAGACGTGGACAATGACAAAGAACATGGAAAATAAGGTTAACGCTTGTGAAATGTGGATATGGAGGAAGATGCTGAGAATATCTTGGGCTATATATATATATATATATATATATATATATATATATATATATATATATATATATATATATATATATATATATATATATATATATATATATATATATATATATATATATATAAACTGTCACTGCTCTGAGACAGTTTATACTTATAAACTGTCTCAGAGCAGTATAGGCCTATTTATCAGTTGACGTTTTGATGCTTTGATTTTAGTCGATCCATAATACTCATAAACAATTTGAAATTAATTAATTAAGGATGCTTACGACGACAGTTCGCCATTCATTGCCTTCAAATCAGCAGACCTAGCTTCTTATAACTTACTCCTCATCCTCTAAAACCAGCAAATATTTCACCCGATCATCACCTCATACAGAACATATTTCATCGAGTTATCATCTGAAACCAGCAAATATTTCACTTGGTCATGCCCTCACATCGCACATATTTCACCCGGTCATTTCCTCAAACCAGCAAAGATTTAACCCAATAATCTTCTCAAACCAGCAATTATTTCACCCAATATCCCATAAAACCAACAAATGTTGTATCATATCAAAACGGATACTTTACTTTAAATATGACTTGACGGCACCAATTACAAAACCTGAAGCCTGTTCGTTTAGCAAATCGTATACGGATTCCTCCTCTTCCCCTTACCTCCGTCGCAGTTTCAATTCTTAACACCATTCACCGTAGCCGTGGGACTGTCTGCCAGTCATACCCCTTGGGGCCTTGGGATCTTGACCCTAAACCGATTTTAATCCTACCTGATAAGCGATTTTGTTTTGAGTGGACGTCTGTGAATAATCTGGTTCCCGCGGCTCCGCTGCTTTGGGCGCTGTAGAAATCTCCAGATTACGATCAGGAACAGAGTTTAGCTTTTCGGGAAGCTTTCGGTGGCCGGTTCAAATCTCTGGAAATCACTGTCCAATAAGATAGGCCTACTTTATATGTATTCAGGTCTATAATTAAGAAATATATATCCATTAAGACTTGTTTACCGATTCACTGTAGTATGACTATTACATGAATAGATTAAAATTCCTAATCATCTGACTTAGGCCGGTCAATTCCAACAAGGTTTACTACAATTTCAGTATAAGCCACGCACGATGACATCAGGATCATGTGCAAGGGCGTAACTCTGCACCACAGTGCATGTGGTGATGACGGATTTCTTCCCTTAAGTGTCGTTATTTGAACTTGCGTCATGCCAAACTAATGCTGTCATGACGAAAAAGGATTCAGCACAGGGACAAGAAGCGCACCCCATGGTAGTGACTATCACCATCACTTTTAAAAGTGGTGGTGACCAAACTCCACCGTCACCTAAGAAAGTTCCTCCACGTTGATCTTATCTGGGCTTGACAACAAGGTATATGTAAATGTAAATGTAAATCTCCGAAATTTCTCAGCGCCACACAAAAGCCACGTCAGGGAGACCAGCTTATTCACCGGCCCTATATCAAATCAAGTCCGCAATAGCCATATCTGCCTTATCCGTTCCGGTGCCAGGTCAGAGTCCGGGTGGTCAAGCCGAGGAGACAGCTACGGTGGTAATCGGTGATTATGGCGGTTGTGTGGTGGCGCAGGAATGGAATCAGGACAGGATATCTTGAAGAGTTCGGTTTTCAGTCGTGAGTGGAAAGCAGCGGAGGACAGTGCAAGCGGAGGAGAGGTGATGTCAACAGGCGATATGGATTATACGTGTATGCTTTCGCTCTTAACCCTTACGAAGAAGTCGTTAACCAGCAGCGCTGACAGCGACAGATTTTTTCGTATAAGCCACCAGCCGCTGGTCAAGCAGACAGACTGTGTGTAATTGTGTAAAATTGCATTGCCTGGTCAAAAGCAGCCTTCGTCAGGTCAAACTGGATGACAAATGTCAAGGCTGCACATCACACTTGCCATGACATACATAGTGCAACATAAAGCTGGGCATGGGTTAGCAGGGCCCGTGTGTCTCCATTCGCCCGAAGCAGGCCTTAGATAGCATGAGTTACAATCCACAGCGCAGCCCTTGTCCCTACATCGGCCCGTGCGCATGCATAGAACTCTCCCGTTGTACGCGCGCATCCGTTACAAGATCCTCCTCCTTGTCTCTAAATCTCAGCAGGGTACTGCCCCAAAATATCTCTCGAACTATCTGCGAAAGCTGCTGTCTGCATCTTCTTCTCGTCCATTGCGCTCTGTGAATGGGCTTGATCTTTTTGTTCCCATATTGTCACTCTTCGTTTTAATCTAGCCCTTAGGCAGTCACTGGGTATGAAGTGTTGACGACTTCATTTTTAGCTTCGGCATATGAAGGCGGGTAGTAGGGTAGCCAGTCCGCTCCATCACCGTCTGACCTCCACACCGACAATACACGGTCAGTGTACTTATTATTATAGCTGAGTTGGCTATTGGGCGCAGGCGCAGGAGAAATCTCGAACCAAGTTTCTGTCCTGGCGGGGATTTGAACCTCCGACCTCTCCGTTAACAATCCAGCACGCTAACCACTACACTATCCCGCACTCCCGATAAAACCGTTTTATTTAACTACAAAGACAGATAATTACGATGCAAAGAATTCAGTGCGGACAGATGCAAGAGTGGGGAAACCTGCTGTAGCGTCAATATATCGACATCATAATCACGATAAAGTCTTAAAAGTTGAACACTGTAGTAAAGTCCTTAATAAAAACACGAAGAACACTGTTATAGTAGCTTCAATTCAGATATCGACCCAAACACTTTAATATAGCAGATGAATTATTAAATGAGTGAGGGACTATATATACGGCCAGACGCCCAGAACAGTATTAAATATCTTAAACAAATTCCTCCATGTCTAGTATTGTTCTGCAAATATTATTCGAAATAAATATTCAGCTGAATGCTGATAAATTATTAGCCACCATAGAAATATGTTAACAAAAAGGTCAGACAAAAGATTCTGGCAATCTCAACTTTACTTGCTCTAACCAGTGATGGGCAATAGTTTACTAAAAAGTTGCTAACTTTTAGTTTAACTAAAAAAATTAGTTGAGGATGAAGTTTAACTAAAAAAATTAGTTTAGTTAAAACCATAGTTTAACTAAATTTTTTTAGATGTTAACTCAAAAGTTTAACTTAAAAATCAGCAATACGCAACTATTTTCTGCAATGAACATTGAACACTGTCAACAACTCAACGCGAAACTTATTGATTAACACTGCATGGTTTTAGCATTAACCATGCCTTCAAACGCATACACTACTTACAGTACGCCTGTAACTGTATGCTAAAACAGTGCACATTGCATAGTTTGATGGTGAAATTGTGATTGACGCTCTGCATTATTACAGTTCACTTAACCTCTGTTATTGTGAAAATGTTTGTCGTAAAAAGTTGGAAAAAGTTGAACTACTTTTTTTTAGTTTAGTTAACTAAATTCCAAAATCAGTTGCCAACTTTAGTCAAACTAATTTTTGCTAGTTGGACACTAGTTTTAGTTTAACCAAAAAATAGTTTAGTGCCCATCACTGGCTCTAACACATTTTTAAAATGGCACAATATAAAACTTAATGTAACAATTAAATGAAGGAGAAAAACGCTTAAATTCAGCAGACATTTAAGTGTTAGACTTTTCAGCGGATATAAAGTATAATATAAGATATTTAAATTCCTTAACGAATTTAACAGATCCTGACCCCAGAGGCGCGTTTACGTATAGCCGCACTAGGCGCGCGCCTAGGGCCCCCAAATCTCAGAGGGTCTCCAAAAGAAGAACAAAAATTTAAATTTTAAAAACTGACATTTGTGAATTTTGAATTATTTTAAATATAACCAATTTTCCATTTTTTACAGTTTAGCATTCACATACGAGCATATTATTGTAATTACTAAAATGAATAGGCCTAAGTCAAATACCTTCACATTCCTTAAAAATAGCTTCTATAACTAATCATAATTACACTAACAGTGTCAATAACACTCACAGAAACGGCTTCAAGTTCAACTTCGCGGGTGTTTGCACATCAGCACATGATAGGAAAAGCACTACCAGAGTATCAGACTCTCAGTCTAGAAGTTCAGAAGGGCCCAAAAATGTTTGCGTCAAGGGCCCCGTTTTCTGTAAACGCGCCTCTGCCTGACCCAATGGCCTGATTACACTGGCAATTGAAATTGCATATTTATAGAGTGCCACCCACTAAGCAACAAATCAGATAGGCGCTTCGGACCAAACAAAATCACATTGGAATTTCAAGCACAACCGACGTAGAATAACTTAGATTTTGAAGGCATTCGTATGATCTCATATGACAAGCAGAAATGCATTACATTAAGGTCCTATGAGGCGATTACCTATACATATTTGAAAAACACTATAACAGCAGCGCATAATAAATATAGACTGTCACATACATGAGCAACAACTGTTATTGCAGATCGATTCTTAAAACACTTTCAAGGAGTTTATAGCTTATATAAGTTATAGATCATATTAGTCAGTGGGCGAGCTTCCGCTCTGCTGCAGCAACTGGTCATCTTTGTCATCTGCGAGCCTCTTTCAGAGCTGCATTAATCCGCGTACCACAGTGTGAGAAAAGATACCCAGAGGAGGGAACGTGAAAGATAACAGAAAAAAATTGATGTCATTTAACAAGTAAAACCAAAACTATGCACCCTATATATAAAATATTTGCCAATATACATAACTAAAGCCTTCACTCCTTGAATAAATACATCTCTGATCACACTTTATATTACCTTTCAACTGTGCAACTAAACCTCTCACATACCGTTCAAACCCTCGACCTCATATATACTGTTGAAAACGCTCAACTATAGTGCATCAACTCTCTGCAATGCTATCCAAAGCCCATAAGAATTGCAGCCACCACCTTCCAAAACAGTAACAATGTTTAGCAAGCTACAAGGAATACAACTGCATAAAGAGCAACCACAGTCATAGATAAAAATCAACAATTTCGAGGAAAGCCCATAAGAATTGCTACCACCACCCTCCAAAACCGTAACAATGTTTAGGAAGCTACACGGAATACAAAACAAGCAACTGCATAATAGCAACTACAGTCATAGATAAAAATTAACAATTTCCAGAAAATCCACCCGATGATATAATACGAAAGAACAACTGTATGAAAACAAAAAAGAACGGAACTGTTCAATAATATACCTATCATTGGAGAAAGAAGAGAAAATATCTTTATTACTTGAGTGGGTACGTGTTAATATAATTCACGTCCACTTTGCGAGACATTTTAAGATCCACACGCTCTCAGTTGGATCTCGGTAGCAGACGTACTTTGTAATCGGTCGGTCCTACGGTTAAGCCAATAAATTCCTTGTAGACAACTGTCGACTGGCCATCTGGTGGTCGGATCTCGAAATTCTGCACCAGTCCAGTAAGGAAGAGAAACAGTTCCTGCTGAGCTAGAAGCTCACCAGGACAGAAACGCCTCCCTGAAAAAATTAGTTAGAACAATTCTGTTACTGGTAACGTAAATGCACAACGGATGGCACCTGGATGGTAAAATTTGAAGGTTTGTATCGTGCGATTAACAGGAGCTGAGTGGAGAGGCCTCGGTTGACCTCAGTGACCTTCGGCAAGAATGAAGGCAAGATTTTGTTGCATCGCCAACTGTAGGTATAGCCAAGCAAACACGCTAATCAAACCTAATCTGTCCGTGATGTTACAAAGCATCATAGGGTCACATTTCATTGCTCTTTGCCATGTCAGTGCCTCAGCCGAAATATCCTCGAACCCTAAGAACAAGCCATAGAAGACAAATATTTTTAGGTGTGAATTAGACAAATGATTGAGTTATCTGATCAGTTGTTATCTCATTATAGAATCATAGAAAGTAGTTGTCATCTGAGTATATTAGAGTAATACCTACCGAATCTTACCTCGCCCACATTTACCTTATTTCAACATCACATTATCTTAAAATTAATAATTTACCAACACTTACCTTACCTTATCAAACGAAGATCTGCCTCGCCTAATCTTACTTATAATTCACCATACTAAACCTCACCTTACCTATTTACCAGCATTACCTTACCTTACCTTACCTTACCTTACCTTACCTTACTTCACAAAAACATATCGAATCTTACCTCACCAAAACCTGCATTAACCTACCTAAACAAACCTTACCTAACCTAACCTTGCCTAAGCTACCTACCTTACCAAATCAAACCTAACCTAAAATAACCTCACAGAACGTTACCTGTTCCAATCTTACCCAAGCTTAACTTATCTCACCAAACCAACCTCATTTTACCTTATCTCAGACACATGACCTACCTTACCAAACCATACCATACCTTACCTAGCCGTATCTTTACAATTCATAACCTACCAAAACTTACCAGACCTAACGTTACATTGTCTTTTCTAACCTTGTTTCTACGGTTGACAACAAAATGTACAAACCCAGTGAGAATGCTATGACTGCATCTTTGTTAATGACTTTTCCATCTGCATCGAGGAATCGTTCCGGATTAAAGGTGTCCGGGTCTTGCCAGACGGTTGGATCCATGTGAGCACTATACAGATTCGCCATGACCTGTTTCAAATAAAATCCAACCGAGTTTCCAGGTTTAGATTCTTTAAAGATCACCAAGAACTTAAACTAGATTACGTTTATGGTAAGTTTTGGTAGTCGCTGGCTAGAAACAATACGGTAAGGTATGGTACGAAATGGATGGTAAGGTAGATTATGTGGCTAAGATGACAAGAACAAGTACAAAAGTACTCTCTCTAGACTCTCTAACAAACGAACTCGAAGATCTGCTGGACATCGACCTCTGGACAAACCCTCTGATGCGACGTAGCAATCGTGAATAAGCTAGTGCTTTGCGCTTAACTTTAGAATAGCGCCTTTGGAAATCTGGAGATTAAGATTGCGATACGAGGTGACTGAGCGGCTGATGTGTCGTAATTTCGTTGGATTAAGATCTCGGTTCATCATCATCCTGACCATCCTCATTGCTGCGGATCGGAGACCAGAGCCAACGACGTCAGTTTTCTCCAATCCTCTCTGTCCCTTGCTCTCCTTACGCAATCCGCCAGCTGCAACCCCGTCCACTCCTCCACATCGTCCATCCAGCGTCTTCTCGGTCTTCCTCGGGCCCTTTTCCCATTCACATATCCTTGACATATGAATGCCGATAGATTGTTCGCTCTTGTCATGTGTCCGAAGTAAATCAGCTTCCTTCTCTTCACCACCTCCAGCAGTCGCTGCTCCGGTCGCAGTTCCTCCAGTATGGATTCATTTGTTCTGAACTCCCTCCAGCTGACTCTCGGTTACGCCATGTGAAATGGACAATGACCACATTGCTGTAATGCTGGTAACCTCGGAGGACACCGTTTGTAACTCTACTACATCTTCAAAGAGTGCATTTGTGAGAAAATTGAAAAACATTTAAAACACCATGACTTATGAAAACAAAAAGCTACCATGGTTCCTTTTGGTATGAAGTATCCATTAAGGTGAGTGTCAGACAGCGTTTCGTGAGGCAAGGCAAGAGGAAGGGTTGTTTTAATGCGCAACAGTTCCAGTATCACTGCTTCAGTGAAAGGCAGCTTCATCTTGTCGCCTAGAGATGGAAGTCTATCTTTTGGAACAACGAAATCGATTTCTGTGTAAAGCCTTTGCTGGATGTCTGGGTGATTGGCGAGTAAGATTAGTGCCCACTGTAAGATCGTGGCACTTGCTTCTGTTCCTGCTAGATAGAAGTCCCGCAATGTGAACAGCAATTGATCTCTGTCGAACTCAGGTCCTTCCATCTCAAGGAAATGAGTTATGAAGCTTTCCGGTAACTCGCCTTGCTCGCCAAGATCGATTTTTCTGCTGAAATGCTTTAGAATTTCACCACGCAGTTTAACAAGGTCATTCAACAATCTTCTGTACTTTGGAAGAAACCTCAAAACTGGAAGAAAATCCACAATCATACGATCTTTAGAGGAGCAAATAAATTCGTGTGATTTTTCAATCAGATGAGCCAGAACGGGACTCGATAGATCGTATCGCTCGCCCAAAATAATGCTGACGATGACATTCGATATGCTCCTGGTAAGCAACTGATCAGCACAAATAGCTTCTCCATTCAGTTTCCGTATGTTTGCCAGAAGGTCTTCGACCTCGATGTGGATTCTGTTTTCCATGATTCCCTTGCCAAATCCTAACTTCTTTAGAATGTTGAGGGACAGCTGGTGGTATCTTCGAAACGCTGAATCGTAGGGATAAAGTAAAAATCCTACAACAGTTTCAATTCTCTGAGTCATCACAAGTGCACTGGAATGCCACTCTACTGTTCTATCAAAGGTTAATTCTATTCTGGTATAATGCGGTCAAGATATAGATATCAAAACTGGTTGATCTAAGAACATTTTTCTCACTGATTAAGATGCCTTATGACATTTGGTAATAGCTTCAAAAGCTGGTTTTACAACCTGACTTGTGCAGAAGGTGTTACAAAAACAGTCTTATGTAATGAAGCTCAATTTAAGGAGGTCAAAATTTGTCAAATTTACAGCACTTGAGCAGTTTACCCAAATAAGTCATGTTGCTTATGTTGCTTATGTCATGGAGCCCATCGCAGATAATCTATTATCTGCAGCTCCTTTCTCGCAAACATTTTAAGTAAAATTTTGTTGATGGCTATTATACGGTTGAGAGTATTAGGCCTACTAGTACTGTTCTTATCATTATTATTATTATTATTACTATTTTTATCATATTTATTTTATTACTCTTATAATTAGCATTATTATTAATTAGGCCTAAAGATTTTAAAGCGCAAGTTGGTGTAACTAAATACAGAAATGCTTTAAAGCTTTCTATAGAGTGCCGTTCATAAATTATCTCAACATTTGTTGGTCCAAAATTAGACCAGGATGACAAACTGCGGGGTTGTTCGTAAGTTAGAATTGAAAGTTTGTCACTGAGTAAGACCTTAGAGGAACACAGAGGTTCTTAATCTATGCCCTATTTGTTCTCGCCTACCAACTACTTTCGTTCGATGTGAACGTTTACCTCACCTACGAACTTCGCAGGGGATGTTTTGAGAAAAATTTATCACTGCACAAAATCGCGAGTCTATAGTGGGTGTCAATTATAAAAATCATAAATAATTATGAAATGCAATAAATTTCCTGCACAAACAGCCTTTCATCACTGCACTTTTCAATTTATCGCTGCACATTTTTTGCATCATTGCACGTTAAAACAATCCCTGCTACGAAGGCTTCAACAGCGCTTTTGTCAGCTACTAAAATGACGCTATATTGATGTCAAGGTAAATAATAATATTGCATGCATACAAAATGCTGGATACTGCGGCGCTTCTGATTTCTTTACCTTTTTTCACAAAACCAAACTCGATCAAAATCGTTAACTAACTAGAAAATTTGATGCTACCTTTGCTCCCTGGATTCAGCAGCAAACTTGTAAAGGATATAGGTCGACTGGCGAAAGCTATAGGACTGTTTGACAAGGGCTTCATAAATCATATCTCTGCCATTGACAACCACTGCCAGCCTGAAATCGAATTCAATACCAAATTAAGAAAATTTTTGCGACACAACCCAAAGTGTAAAACTCGCCGCCTTATTACCTAATCAACCACACGTATAGCACCAGGTTAGAGCGAATGTGTAACTTTATTAATAAGATTTAGATCATTAAGATCATCACTGTGGCATAAGCTTTGACAGAGATTTGAATAAGCATAAGTGTATACTTAATTGTATTCACCTGTCCAGGCTGTCCTCACCATCATACCGCCACTCACCCACCGTTATCTGACTGGAGCTTCTCAACTTATCACCTCACAGGCTTAACATTCCAAATTGAGGTCACATCTCTTAAGGATTCCTAACCTCGTCCATCCGATGCTCCGCCTTCGGAGCCTTCTCGTCAGCGAAACCAGCCTTAGCAGCCGCTCTACCTCCTGTCTCTGGTCTCTGTAGCGACTAGACACGGACCTCCAGTGGACGTCGGTCTCTAGCACGACGAAGCTCCGTGAAATTCTGCAATCGTTCCTTAGTCTATAAAGCTGCACCGGCTCTTTGAAATGATCAGCCAAAAGATCTCCGCCTTTTTGCATCCATCTCGCCTGTTAATTTCACCTCTCCTCCGCTTGCACCGTCCTCAGCTGCTTTTCAGTCACGACTGAAAACCGAACTCTTCAAGCTATCCTATCCTGATTCCAATTCTGTGCCACCACACAACCACCATCACCACCGATTACCACCGTAGCACCCTGCTGTTTCCTCGGTTTGACCTCCCCGGTCTCTGACCTGGCATCCGAACAGATAAGGCGAATATGGCTATTGCGGACTTGATTTGATAAAGCGCCGGTGAAATCAAGCTGGTCTCCATGACGTGGTTTTGTATGGCGCTGAGAAATTTCGGAGATTTACATTTACATTTACATTTACATAGGATGGTGACCTGCGCTTAGCTTCGATAGTGCGATGCTTTAAAAATTTCGAATTTATAATTACGTTTACGAAATTGAACATTGATGCTACCATGCAATATTGTAATTGGACAACCCAGTGTTGTAATTGGACAACCCAGTGTTGTAATTGGACAACCCAGTGTTGTAATTGGACAACTCTCATGATGGGACTCTTTGACACTTAAGATTTGATTTGACTGTCTGCATCATATTTATTTCCTCAGAAATTAGTATTCATTAAAGTGGATTAATCTAATTTAATTAAATCTCATATCAGTTCAAATATGGTGCGCGATAGTGTAGTGGTTAGAGCGATGGACTGTCAAACGAGAGGTAAGGGTTCGAATTCCCCCGGGGCAGAAATTTGGTTCGGAATTTCTGCTCCACCTGCGCCCCCTAGCCAACTCAGCTATAATGAGCACACTGACCATACACTGTCAGTGGGAAGATGAGACAACGAGGGAGATGACTGGCCATTCGTCCTCATATGCCGAGGGTAAGAAAATGAAGTCGCTAACACTTCATACCCATGGCTGCTTCAGGGACTGCTTTTCTACTTCTTCTTCAGTTCAAAACCAGGTGGGAAGTAACATGTATTCATATTAGATTAATTTACACTTTATTAAGAAATCTACCCAGTGGGAAAGTTGAATGTAAAGACTGGTCCAAGTTCTTGTGCCTTCTCCATAAAGAAAATGTGCATCCGATCCCTCTTTGGCATGAAAGGCATCGAACCAAGAAATGGCACAGATGGTAAACTTGGAGGCAAATGTCCAGCTTGTTTCTTCCTCCTCAGGAACCTCGGGAGGGCACGGATCAACAGATATGTAACAAAAATCGCGGCTGCAGTGGTGCAGAGTTCCCGATGCAAATTCATCTCGCCAGGAAATATCGATTTATAAAGTCTCTCCATCTCACGGTCTCAACCAACACTGAACTGGATGTGATCTGAAATATCAGTAAAGTATGCATGTACTTAATCAAGCGTTTCCAGATATGTTTTAACTGCTATAGGCATCTTGTTTTTGCAGCTATTAGCAACTTTGTGGAAATTTGGATTCGTGCAGACCGTTTAAATTAACAAATGAAATATTCTATCTTAAACGCGAACATAGCCTACTTAAGTAGTTCAGTAAATGTCAAGTCAGATAGGGGCCAAAAAACACCGGATTTGAGGGAATCCCTGGACCCTGGATCCAGCTTGAACCGGATTGGCTACGCTAATGACACGTACATACTTGTTCTTCAGTTAAACCAAAGACATTCTTCAAAATGGATCTGCTCACCACCAGAACTCACTTGGGTTCTCTATTAGTCGGACTTATCCACTCTGGGTGTCAGATCTCAATAATTTAATTCTAAAATCTGGAACAAAACAACCATGCAATTTCACTTCAAACATTAATAACTGCAGTGTACAGATATGGATTTCTCTCGATTCCAATGTGCTTCAAGATAAGTCTAACTATCTCTGTAGACTAAAGTAAAAGGCAAGTTTTTAGTTGTAATATTCGAAATAAAAGTGTTCCATGAACTAAATCAGATTTACAAAGACAGAAGGGGCAGTCTTCAGGATACGCATACTGAACTTTCAACCCGGAGATCGGGGTTCAAATAACCGTCAGAGCAGAAATGTCTTTCGTGAAAACTGCTCCATCTGCTCCCTTAGCCAACTCAGCTATAATATTGAGTACAATGACCGTACACTAACAGTGGGAAGGTCAGACGGCAAGTGATAGGATTGGCTGCCCATCCTCACATGTTGAGGCTAAGAAAGATAGGCTATAGCCTATTGTTAATAGGTTGATTGCACCTGTTACCAATGGCTGCGTCTCATGTTAGCTAAAATGTCTGCTCATCTTCATGAAATCAGGATTTTCAGTTCGCAATTAACCAGTGATGGGGACTAAACAATCTTTTTTTAGTTAAACTGAAACTATTTTCCAACTAAAAAAATATAGTTTAACTAAAGTTGGCAACTAATTTTGTAAATTAATTAACAAAACTAAAAAAGTAGGCCTAGTTAAACCTTTTCCAACTTTTTCCAACTTTTTACGACAAACATTTTTTACAATACCAGAGGTTAAGTGAACTGTAATAATAATAATAATAATAATAATAATAATAATAATAATAATAATAATAATAATAATAATAATAATAATAATAATAATAATAATAATAATAATAATAATAATAATAATAATAATAATAATAATAATAATAATAATAATAATAATAATAAAAATAATAATAATAATAATAATAATAGTTGCGTTCACGGGCACATTCGCACAAATGGGGGAGGGTGAGGCACAGTAAACCAATTTAACCACGCACGTTCTCAATCTCTAAGAGCCTGAGGGTCACACCTCAGGCTCTTATAAAAAAAATAATAATCTTCGTTTAATATTTTCAAACTGACAATTACGCAGTATGATTACAAATCAGTATGAACGGATGATCACAATTTATTACAGGAGTCGAATTTTAACTCTATACGGCAGCCATGCAAGGCGCCCGTCCTACATCTCGTCAGAGCGTCAATGACAATTTCACCTTCAAACTATGCAATATGTACTGTTCTAGCATGCAGTTACAGGCATACTGTAAGTAGTGTATGAATTTGAAAGCACAGGCTGTTAATGCTAAAACCGTGCAGTGTTGATCAATAAGTTTCGCGTTGAGTTGTTGACAGTGTTCAATTTTCATTGTGGAAAATAGTTGCGTATTGCTGATTTTTTTAGTTAAAATTTTTAGTTAGCAACTAATTTTTTTAGTTAAACTTTGGTTTTAACTAAACTAATTTTTTGTAGTTAAACTTCAAACTTAACCAAAAACTTTTAGTTTAACTAAAAGTTTTTGGTTAAGTTTGAAGTTTAACTACAAAAAATTGAAGCAACTTTTAAGTTAACTATTGCCCATCACTGCAATTAACTGCCTCAAATCAGTCAACCTAATTTCTCCTAACTCACTCCTCATCCATCCAAACCAGCAAATATTTCACCCAGTCATAGTAGGAAATATTTAACCCAGTCATCTGCTCAAACGAACAAATATTTAACGCAGTCATCTTCTGAGCTCTCTCGCGAGCTCCGTCTTTTCGATCGAACTTCTGCTCTCGACTCTTCAGACTTCTGTCAGACTCCGAACTTCTGAATTCTCTGACGACTGCTCGCTGAACTTTTCTGCTTACTCACCTCTCTCTTTATGAATACTCACTCTAGTCTTTCGCTGTCCGCTTTATAAACTATTCTGGAGGGGATAGCGGGGGACAGAGGGACATTAGGGAGACATCAGAGGGGACAGAAGGAAGCGAAGGCGACATAATGAGGGCACTGAGAACTGAGAAACAGCCGACGGTTTTCAAAGAGGTGCCGCCTCGGAGGGAAGAATGGGACATTAGGGGATATCAGGAGGACATCAAGGGGGACATCAGAGGGAGATCAGGCTGAAAATGGCGTTTCGCCAAAATACTACTTATTAATTCACCGATACCTAACATAATTTTTATGGTAATATGATTTGGGCCTCAAATTAGATCTCGCGACTTACGCGTCTAGTTATGTATCTTCGACTTATTACTAAATCCCATTATAAGTGTCACACAGCCTAACTTTTCCGCCTAAATGGTATTTTAGCACTAGATCAGATTCGCATGCTGCAAACCAGTGAATCTATGTTTCGCTGTAAGCATGTGTTATTACCTTATACACTTTGCTGATTATTTTAACACCGGCTGTACCACTCATTCTTATAGGACTAGAATAGTCTTAATTATAGACCGATCATTGCTCAAACTAACACCCGTAAATTCTATATTAAGATAACTGGCCCCATTGTGTGGTGGAAAAAATCTCCCGGGCGATATTCATAGCGTGACTTATCTCTTCCTATTTAAGAAACTGTTGGGTGCACATTTACTTAATTTCACTATATAACTACTTTGCATTATTTGTTTGTAAATATAAAGATCTCTAAAGCATTAGACTGTGCTAATTACGTTATCATTTTAGTTGTAAACTTAAATCTCTGCCATCTCCGAATGTGATGTTATCAACTTCCACCTAACAGCACTGGTACATTGGAGGTCTTTTTAGGTCCTTCTTTTGAATCTGAACTTAATACTAACCTAAAACCTGATCATGTGTTATTGTATTTCAATTTTTAATTGGGGGAGTAAAAAAACCTATGTTATGCTATGTTCATTCATTCATTCGAAGATTTATATAGCGCCCCTTCAAGGGAACTGCTCAGAATCGCTATGTTATGGTATGTTGATGTATATGCAAGCGCTCAAGCCTACGAGTTTGTTTTAGTTAAGAATGTTAATCATAGTTAAGGACAAGTCTCATCTTGGTCTAACACAAATGTTATTATTCTAAAATAGAACCTGAACAGCTTACCGTCTTATGAGGTTACAATGTCAGTGATCATTTGAGAATGTTAACTATTATAGCCACCCAGGTGTCCTTCCCTAGCGGGATCTTGATCCCTTTCGGGCCATCCATTGTAGCCAGTGACATTTAGCCATATGAAATTACTGTGAATGTTAGCTTTGTTATTGGTTGCACTAAAGATGTATATTGGTACTTAAATTTTGTTTAATGTATATTACTATAGTCAAGCAACATATTCAACAGTGACAGCAACGCCTGCTACTTTGAAAATGTTTTCAAAGTAGCAGGTGTGGAAAAATTTTGGATCCAGAACTAGGTCATGGCACTGTTGAATATATTCCGCTGAATATATTGCGTGATTATCTTTAATATATATCCTTGCTCATAGTTTTAGTACACCGTGAACTGTAACTTCTCTGACCTTAAATCTATAAATGTTTATTGCATTCCTCTAGGTATATTTAACTGTTGACGTTTTGATGCTCCAATTTTAGTCGATCCACAATACTCATAAACAAAATGAAATGAATTAATTAGGGATGCTTACATCGACAAGCGCTACAATAAAATTCGATTGATTGGTCAATAACGTTGCATGTTTTGGCAGATGGACGTATAGACGCACAGCCACACAGGCAGACGGACAGCAGAATTGATAGACGGAGTCAGTGAATGAGGGATGGTGGGACAGAGTTAGGGTGGAAGGGAGGGAGGCAGATAGACGAACAGACGCAAAGCCAGACAGACAGACGGACGGACGGTGTCTCTGTCTCTCTCCCTACCGCACTACTCCATTTGCACACCATCTGACGGGAGTACTCATCAAACCGTCGTATATGACGGGTAAATATTCTGGTTGTTTTATATGATTCCTGATCTTCTCAAGCAGTATTGTGCCCTATGGTTGGTCTCCGGGTTTCAAGCAAGTCCTTTTTCTCTGTTCTGTGTGATTTACATTTGCTAAGTTTGCCCATCAACCAGTCGAACGTCATAATTCTTGGCATTCCAGTTGCGCGCAGTGTCTGGAGCTGTTAACAGAGAAGGATCGGGAAGACAAGTAGGGCTGTAGCCAGAGTAGAGCAGTGCCGGATACGTCAAACCAAGAAGAGTGTCGGTGAAGAAGGAGGCTGTGGTAAATGGTTTCGAATGCGGCGGATATATCGAGGAGACAGAGGCAGGAGACTTGCTGATGGCTGATTGCAGAGTTCAGTTCATTCTACAGTGAGAAGTAGTTTCTGTGGAGTGGTGTTTAGTGAAGCCAGATCGATGAGATTGAGGAGTGGATTAGAAGAGAGATAGTCGTTCTGCCGGGAAACAACAACTGGGAATACAAAGTAAGCAACTACTTCAAAACCAACTACACCTCATAGATAAAAATTAAGAATTTCGAAAATTCCACGACATAATATGGCAGACTATATTTAGGCAATACAGAAAATAACGGCACTGTTCAATAAATTACATATGATTAGAGAAAGCTTATGAACTCTTCATCACTGGAATGTGTACACTTTAGTTTAATTCACGTTGAATTTTAAAAACATTTTCAGATCCACACGTTTTAAATTGTTTCTCGGAAGCAGACATACTTCGTATTCGGTTGGTGTTATGGTCACGGAAATAAATTCTTTGTACACGACGAATCGACTGGCCATCTGGTGGCCGGGTCTCGAAATTCTGCACCAGTCCACTAAGGAAGAGAAACAGTTCCTGCTGTGCTAGCTAGAAGCTCACCAAGACAGGAACGCCTCCCCGAAAACAAATGGAGTTAGAACTATTCTGGTACTGGTAACATAAATGCACAGCGGATGAAACATGGATGGATTTGATTTGAACTTTCGTATCGTGGGATGCACAGGATCTGAGTGGAGAGACCTGCGAAAGAACCGCATGAGGTCAACTCCGGGTGTTTCCAGCCAGTTGTATCCTGTTCTATATGTGACCGACCGCGTTGTTGTTCTTGGTGAGGCATTTGTTAAGTCAACTACGCCGCAGTTGAAGAAGTTTTTGTGCTGTTTCAACTGAGGCATGTGATAAGCCAACTCTTCGATTGTGGAAGACGCTGTTTTCTTTGTCTAGGTTCGTTTCGCCTGTGACGGACGGTTTGTTGAACCCAGGGGCGCCCATCCCCCTAAGTCAATGGAGCAACTTCCCCTTCCCTCTTCTTCCCCTTCCCCTTCCTCCCCCCTAAAATGGTGACACACACTGACAGATCTCCGCCCCCACCCCATCTCTTGGATGGAGCATTTGCTCCAAGGTTTCTATGTGCAGACGTCCCTGGTTGAACCTTTCGAAATGTAGACTTTTGTACATAATAATTTGTTTGTAAATAATCCATTTTAATCATACTCATAATTCGAGCTAAATACTTAAATTATAGGCCTACGGGATCATGTAACAATGTATTTGTTTGTGTCCGTGTGTGCGTTCGTGTATGCATTGCGTCTTTAAAAAAACCTCTGTAAGGTGTTCAACATCGACCATATTGACATACGTGCTCCTTTATATGATCATAAAGGATTCCTTGAAAGACGATCTTTCACAGCCCTATTCTTCGAGATGCCTCTCAAGGCCCTTCTCTGTTGTATCCAGCGTCAACCTTCTCACAAAGATATGCCACAATTTAATTTCGGTTGTTTAGTTATGCTGTATTACGACGCTGTGTCATATCAAAGATGATCATCATCGCCGCCTCCTTTATCCAGGCTATGGGCTGGTACTGCCAGGGTAGGCCTACGGGCAGTGAAGATGTTCAATTTATCCTTATAAAGTGGTGCAAAAGGAACAGTTTATCATTATCTGCGGATTATACTTTATACGATCTTCTTTAGTACCACTGTCACACAATTATGCCACACGATTTAGATGCTCCGTGGTAGTTTTCCTTTCTTCACTACACAGCTTCCATTGTCTTAAATCTGAAAATCTTGGAATTTTTGTGCTCTGGTAGGGCCAACTGACAGGCTACTGTTACAGCATGCAGTCTTATCTCGTGAAGTGGTGACACCATATCTCCAGCTACAGGAAATGTTCTCCCAGGTTGCGCATCCACTTGAGCTGACATCATCCTACGACAGGCGTGCAAACCTTAAGGATAAACTCAGCTGCTGCAATGGTCTGCCATTTGAATTGCTGTTCGATCGCCGAGACTCTTTCCGGCCATTACAAAAACATCGGCATCTCAGGGCTTTTAAAACGCATACGACTTATATATGGGTTGACTGTGATCAATGTCGGCAGATCAATTACAGCTTTTTCGACGGCAAACTTCAACATCGTCAACACGTCACCACGTTCAATTTTGCCATATTGTCACCCTTCGTCTTAATCTAGCCCTTGCGAGGGATATGTTAGCGACTTCATTTTCGTAGCCTTGGCATATATGAGAGCGGGTGGCCAGCTGTGTGATCTTCACACCGACAGCGTACGGTCAGTGTACCCATTATAGTTGAGTTGGCTAGGGGCGCAGGTGGAGCAGAAATCTCGAACCAAATTTCTACCCTGGCGGGGATTCGAACCTTCGACATTACGCTGACATTACACCATCCCGCACTCCATATACAAACGTTTTATTTCACCACAAAGGCAGATAAGTACAGATGAAAAAAAATCAGTACGAACAGATGCAGTATGTGCGGTAGCTTTAATATATCAACATCATAATCATGATAAAGTGATAAAAAGTCTTTAATTATCACAAACACGATGATCACTGTTATAAATCTTAGCTTTCAAACAATAATCGCCCCAAACAGTTTAAATTAACAGAAGCATAATTATATTAATGATGTAGACCTATATACGGCCAGAGTCGTAATGTCGAAATTTATACTGCGCCCAATGAAGCGAAGTCGCGGGAAACAAGTTATTCACAGGCACTCAGTCAAATCATAATCGAAAGGCGGTGGGGGAAGGTACAATCAGTTGCAGGTCAAGAACCAAAGTAGACAGCTAAGATAGGTGGTGTTTAGAGTTTAAACGGTGAGAGAGGTAAGGGGAAGAGGATGAATCGGAATAGGATTTGTGAAAGAACAGGTTTGAAATTTTGGTATTGGTGCCATCAAGTAAAGTATCCGTTTTGATATGAAACAAAATTTGCTGGGGGCAGGGGATGACCGGGTGAAATATTTGCTGGTTTGAGGGGATACCGGGTGAAAGAGCATTTTTCCAGTTTTGAGTGAGAGGACCTGTGGAGAGGTAGCAAGAGGAAAGTTTGGTAAGTTCGTACAATGGAAATGAAATTCCTGGCAGTTCTGGTGGGAGTTTGTTCCAGAGAGGTGGGACAGCTAGGGCTATGAAGCGAAGAAGCCAGAAGCCCAGAACGGCGGCATTGAATAATTTTAACAACTTCCGTATGTCAAATATTTTTCTGCATATATTATTCGAAATTCACAGTCAGCTGAATATTGATAAATGTTTTGCCGGTATATCAACATGTTAACAAAAGGTCAGCCAAAAGATTCTGGCAATCTCAATTTTACATGCTCTAAATCGTGTTAAGAATGGCACAAAATAGAAATAATTGAAGCAGAAAAAAAGCCTATTCCAACAGACACCTCAGTCTTAGACCTTTCAGCGGAGATAAAGTATAATCCAAGATATTTAAATTCCTTGACGAATTTAGCAGACTCTGACCCAAGGACCCGATATAATTGAAATTGCAAATTTGTAGAGCGCCTCCGCTTTATAAACAAATCAGATAGGCGCTTCGGACCCGACAAAACAAAACCAAAATGGTATTTCAGACAGAATCGACACAGTTTAAATTATTATGTGAAGGCATTCATCTAATCTATTCCGATTTATATTGCGCTATTATAATTTATCATAATAAGTATAAAATGGCTTTAGTTTGCGTCTGTCAAGCGCAAATGCAATACATTGTAGGCCCTATGAGGCGATTCACTACATATTTGAAATATACTTTAACAGCAGCAGATAATATAGACATAGTCTACATGCGCAACAAAATCTGATAGCAAATCTATTCACAAACCTACCTTTAAACAGTTTGGATTTAAGAATAGGTAGCATAAAAGCATGTGTTCTCTCTTCCACGGCAGAGGTGGCAACTGGCAAGAGCTTACGAGAAACGGAGATTCCCAGTCCAGCTTCTGCTTTGCCGCAGCAACTGATATGTCCTAGCCATCTGTGAAGCTCTTTCAGAGCTGCTTTAATCTGCCGACCACAGTTTGAGACCAGATATCCAGAAGAAAGAGAAAAAAAGGAATAAATTGATGTTTTAACACGTAAAACGAAAACTATGCACCAGTAGGCCCCAACATTAAAAATGTGCTAGCACACATAATTATAGTGTACACTCCTTGAATAAACCCATCATTGATCACACTTTCCAACTGTGCCTATAAACCATTCACATTATAAGCCCTTAACCTCATATACAGTTCAAAACCTCAATAATAGTGCATGAACTCTGCAGTGCTACCTGAAGACTTAAGAATTGCTACCACCACCTTCCAAAACCGTAACAATGTTTAGTAAGCTAAAAGGAATACAGAACAAGCAACTACATCAAAAGCAACTACATGTTTTAGCTAAAAATAACAATTTCGAGAAAAAATAAACCGAATGATATAGGCCTACTATGGCAAAATAGCTTTAAGGAATACTGAAAATAACGGAGCCATTCCAAAAATTACATATGATTGGAGAAAGAAGAGGTAAAAATCCTTATTATTTTAATGTCATTTTAGTTTAATTCACGTCGAATTTCCAGAATATTTTCAGATCCACACTTTCTCAGATACATCTCGGCAGCAGACGTACTTCGTAATCGGTAGGAGCTGTGGTCACGGAAACAAATTCCTTGAAGACAACTGCCGACTGGCCATCTGGTGGCCGGATCTCGAAATTCTGGACCAGTCCAGTAAAGAAGAGGAACAGTTCCTGACGAGCTAGAACCTCACCAAGACAGGCACGCTTCCCTGAAAAAAATTGAGTTAGAACTATTCTGTTACAGGTAACATAAAGGCACAACGGATGGCACATGGAAGGCCAAATCTGAACGTTTTTATAGGGGATGTAATAAACGTAATGATTACCTTACCTGATCAGTTGTTAGCTGATTTTACAACCACAGAAAGTAATTGTTAATGATTATATTTGGGTATTACTCGTTGTCGTTATCTTCAAACTTATAAAGCGACTCTCGAACGCCAAGTGCAGGGCACCAGTCTCTTCACGAGCGCTACGTCATATCAGAGGGGTTTTCTCAGAAGAGTAGCCCAAAGAAAGTCCGAGTTCAGTTTCCAGAAGGACTATGTCAAGAGAGAAGGCAAAGCAGCTGTTAAGGCGGATGTCGTTTAGAGCGGAAATAATTGGAAGGTGGAGGATCAGATAAGTCAGGGTAGGAGTACTTGAAAATGAGAGACTTCAGTTTGAGTGAAAAGTCGGGGTGTGTTAAACAGAGGAACATGAGGAGGAGGATGGAGGAAGGGTCGCAATGAAGATGGAGGAACTGAGAATCTGCGGAATTCAGGGGGAGATGATACTTACCGAATCTTACCTCACCCACATTTACCTTACTTCACAATCACATCTTAAAATTAATAATTTACCTACACTTACCTTATCTAACGCAAACCTTAAATTACAATACCTTACCTTACCTATTTTACCAACATTACCTTACCTTAGCTCACCAAAACATATCCGAACTCACCTCATCCAAACTTAAATTATCGTACCTAACCAAGTCTTACCTTATACGGAACCTTGCCTAATCTGATATAAAAACCTTACCTAAAACAACCACGCCAAACGTTACCTGATCAAACTTCACCCAAACTTAACCTTTTACCTCACCAAACCAATCATATATTACTACGTCTTAGCCACATGAGCTACCTTACTAAGCCATACCATACCTTGCCTAAAATTATTTTTACGGCTGACAACAAAAAGTACAAACCCATTGAGAACGACACGACTGCTTCTCTGTTCGTGACTTTTCCATCTGCATCGAGGAATCGTTCCGGCTTAAAGGTGTCCGGGTCTTGCCAGACGGTTGGGTCCATGTGAGCACTGTACAGATTCGCCATAACCTGTTTCAAACAAAATCCAAGCGAATTTTCAGGTTCAGATACTTTAATGATCAACAAAAACGGAGACTGCGTTACTCGTGTAAGGTATTTTGTTCCCCCCCCACCCCCCGAAAACCAACTCAGACGTTACTTTGCTTGTTTAGATTGTCCCTAAGTGTCACCCTTCTGCAAATTCCCCGAAGTAAATCCCCCTCCCAGATGATAGAAAGAGGTGGCTCAGATGATAATGCCAAAGATGATGATACAAAGAAGGCAGTTGGTATTGAATTAACTCTGTTAGCTCTTTCACGGATCCTTGCACTCCTGCTAAATGGTGGATCGATATCTGAGGACCCACTGCTGTGTCTGTTCTTACAAACCTCCTCAGATATACATGACGGGCTGGCTCGAGGGAAAGCAGTGGTCGCTGGTCTAGCGGCGATCCTCGTGGGCTGAGGACCAGGGCTGTAGTCGAGGGTATACGCGTGTATACAGCGTGTACTCACCTCTAGAGACCGTACACTCACCTCACAAAATATTTATATTTATTTATATTAAAATACTGTAGCGTATACTCACAAAATACTGTAGCATATACTCACCTCTAATTTGTTTCGGAAAACTAACTGGTAGCGTGTACTCACCTCTAATTTTACCACTACAGCCCTGCTGAGGACCTGGGCTCCTTACACAATCTGAGGACCTGGCTTCCACGCCATCTGCTGTTTCGGACAGGACCTCTAAGTGGTCCGAGATAAAGACTGCTGGTCACTCAAATCGTCCAATCTATTCATCAGCTCTTGTTGCTGGCTATAATTGGCAACCGTTTGCTGGTAGATCAGGACAGCCTGTCCATCGGCTAATCGTTCCAGACTTCCTAGGTTTTGGGCCAGGACGGCGGACTGTCTTAGTTCTTCTGATTCTTCTCTCTCTACATCTGACCCTATTCCTCGTAAAGTAGACAGAGACTTTCTTTCCAATTATATATTATTTACTCTATCAAACGCAATTATAACAGCATAGTTCACTAGTTAGTTTTAACCACAAGCACACAATGCAAAGACAATGCTAGTCTGCCTATAGTACCGACGACCTAGTTACAATAATTGTGTCTGATTAATAATCGGGGCAGGGCAATTACGATAGAGTTTGGCTACGTAGAGCAACGAGCATCTTGCGACTCTACTTCTGTTCATGCGCTTTCTCTGTTCTCCTCCTGAGTTGATCAGCGTGGGCCTTTAGACGCAGATCAGTAATCCAGGAACCTGTAATAAGCTCCTTGCAGAATTCATTGCATGACAGACGTAGAACGCAGAGACTCTCTTCAATCGCTTGCAGAACACTCAGACGACGGGTTTTCGACGGGTTTTCCACTCGACGGGCGTAGGGCTACAGATTCGCATAATGTAGTCGTTGAGATTCGTTATACCGCAGCTCTGTATCCAGGCTGTTACGATCGCACGAAGTTGGTCGCGAAGTCTGTCGAGGGTTTGACGCTTGTGAAGTTTATTTCCACTCAGAACAGGGTCGACTGCATAGGGGATCCACAATTCCACATGCGGTATAGTTTCGCGACGCTGGATGATTACGCGCGACGCCAGAATGATTTCTCGTCTGGTATTCTAACGCGGTATAGTTCCTCGACGTCGGATTATTACGGGCAAAGCCGGAATTATTTCTCGGTTGGTATTCTAACGCAGTATAGTTCCTCGACGTTGGATGATTACGGGCGACGCCGGAATGATTTCTCGGCTGGTATTCTAACGCAGCATGGTTCCTCAACGCTGTATGATTACGAGCGAAGCCGGAATCAGGGCTGTAGTCGAGGGTATACGCGGGTATACAGCGTGTACTCACCTCTAGAGACCGTATACTCACCTCACAAAATAATTTTATTTATTTATATTAAAATAATATAGCGTATACTCACAAAACACTGTAGCGTATACTCACCTCTAATTTTACCACTACAGCCCTGGCCGGAATGATTTCTCGGCTGGTATTCTAACGCGGTATAGTTCCTCGATGTTGGATAATCACGAATGACGCCGGCAAGTAGCCTATCCTCGGCGCATCCGAAGTACGGGTATTCGTCCTGTTGACGTTACTTCTTCCGAGAGCACGGACGTCTCTCCTCACGTTGCTTCGATCGGCACCGGAACTGATGCACACATCGCTTGCATGGGCTCATATCCTTTCCTCTGGGTGCGACCTACTGACGCGCCTACGTCACTGGCGTCAGCCAAACTGGGTCCACTCCATTAGTTGACTGCTTTCAGCGCAGACTGTCTGTCTGTGTCTCCGTCTGTCTGTCTGTCTGTCTGTCTGTCTGTCTGTCTGTCTGTCTCTCTCTTTCTCTCTCTCTCTCTCTCTCTCTCGGTCATAACTCTCTCTCGGCAGCCAAACGAAACACGCTCTCATACAATGAATTCTATCTCCAAGGAATCTATCTCTCTCTTGGATTTTATTCTGTCTCTGGATTATAGATTTATATCACGAGAGACGGTGACTATAAGGTAGGTACAACGTAGATGACTAGTCTTCGCGTGTATAATAATAATGATGATGATATTAATGATAATCTGTGCGGCTTATAGCTACGCCACACACACTCATACAGTTAGTCTGAGGTAGCGTTGTGGTTTGCACAGATACGATTATGGCAAAGTACGGCAACGTATGGCATGGTGTGGCAGGGTTGGTTATGTGTCTAGGATGACAGCAAAAAGTACAGAAAGTACTCTCTCTGGTCTCTCTGGCAAAAGGACTAGGATCTCCGCTCGACATCAATCTTTGGACAACCGCTCTGATACGACGCACGCAATTGAACACGCCAGTGCTTTGCACTTCGCTTTTAAAGTGGGGCTCTTAGAAAATTGGGGTGCACAATTACGACTACGATCTAGGAGGTGGCTGAGCGTCTGCGGTATCGGAATGTTTTCCGCACAAGTTGGACTGAGATTTCGGTTGCCCCATGTGAAATGGACAATGATCGAATTGCTGAAATGCGCATAGCCTTGGAGTCCAAGTCCACTGCATCTGCAAAAAGTGCCTTTATGAGGAAACTGAGAAACGTTATAAAAACACCAAGACGTATGAAAACAAAAACCTACCATTGTTCCTTTTGGTATGAAATATCCATTAAGGCGAGTGTCATCCAGCGTTTCGTGACCCAAGCCTAATGGAACGAGCGTTTTTATACGCAACAGTTCCAGTATCACTGCTTCGGTGAAAGGCAGCTTCTTCTTGTCATCCAAAGATGGAAGTGTATCCCTTGAAACAACGGAATCGATCTCTGTGTAAAGCTTTTGCTGGATGTCTGGGTGATTGGCGAGTAAGATTAGCGCCCACTCTAAGCCCGTAGCAGGTGATTCTGTTCCTGCTAAAAACAGGTCACGCAATGTGAACAGCATTTGATCTCTGTCGAACTCAGGTCCTTCCATCTCAAGGAAATGACTTATGAAGCTTTCCGGTAACTCGCCTCGTTCGCCAAGATCAATTTTGCTGCTCATGAGCTTAAGAATTTCAGCATGGAATTTAACAAGGTCATTTATCATTCTTCTGTACTTCGGAAGAAACCTCATCATTGGAAAAAAGTCCACAATCATACGACCTTTAGCGCTGCCAATTAATGCGCGAAATTTCTTAATAAGCTGAACCAGAACTGGACTCGGTAGATCGTATCGCTCGCCCAAAATAATGCTTGCAATGACATTCGATACGCTCACGGCAAGCAACTCATTGGCACAAATAGCCTTTCCATTCAGTTTCCGTATGTTTGCCAGAAGGTCTTCCACCTCGACGTGGATTCTCTTTTCCATGATTCCCTTGCCAAATCCCAATTTCTTTAGAATGCTGACGGACAGCTGGTGGTATCTTCGAAACGCTGAATCGTACGGAGAATTTAAAATTCCTACAACAGTTTCACATCTCGGCGTCATCACAAACACACTGAAACGTCACTGTAGAGTTCTTATCAAAGGACATTTCTGGTACAATGCGGTCAGCGATATGGATATCGTTCTCACTAATCAAGTTGACTTGTGGCATTTGATAATGACTTCCAAAGGGTGTCACGACAAATGGTTCACAGACAAATGGTTCACCGACAAATGGTGCACAAATGGTTCACGACAAATGGAAATCCAGCTTCCAGTTTGAGCTATGTTTTCGTTGCTCATCCATCTTCTAGTGTGAGCTCTATTCCCTAGCTATGTTTGAATTTTACTATCAACTGTTTTCATCGCTCATCCAGCTTATGGTTTGAGCTGGATTATCGTTGAATATAACTGAAACTAGAAGCTGGATTCTTGATGAAAATAATGCTCAAACTAGAAGCTGGAAGATCTTGAACCATTTATCCGTGAACTATTTGTCCGTGAAGCAGTTGTTGGTGAACCATTTGTCGTGGTACCCTTCCAAAGGTGGATTCACTACCTTACCTATGGACATGGAGTAACTCAGAAAAACGGTCTTATGTAGTGAAGATCAATTTATAG